>RCUC01034919.1:0-17742 GCA_003697995.1 Taxidea taxus jeffersonii
AAAAGACTGTGTTTTTTCTTACATAATACCCACCTGTGATATCGTTTAACCTATAAATCAGGCACAATAAGAAATTAACAACAGTAACTTATCTCTTTTGAGATTTTCTTTATTTATTTGAGAGAGAGGGTGAGGGAGAGAGAGAGCACAAGCCAGGAGAGGGGCAGAGAGAGGGGAGAAGCAGGCCTCTTGCTGAGCAGGGAGCCCGACCCAGGACTCGACCCCAGGACCCTGAGATCAGGACCTGAGCCGAAGGCAGCCGCTTAACATCTGAGCCACCCAGGCGCCCCTAACAACAATCACTTTCAATGAAACAGAACAATATAACAATAGACTATAAGATAATAAAAGTTATGTGAGTGTGGTCCCTCTCTCCTCAAAAGATCTTATTACATAGACTCACCCTTCTTGGGGTGGAATGAGGTTGATAAAATGCCTACGCGATAGGGTGAAGTGGGGTGGATGACGAAGGCAGGGTGACGCAGCATTCGCTGCTACCGACCTCCTGACATCGCGTCAGAGGGAGGAGCATCTGCTTCTGGAGCGGGGTATGCCAACAACTGATATGGGGAAAAACACAACTGCAGAAAAGGGAGGGCCACTGAACTCGGAAAGTCGCCTCTCTAATGCCTGACTAATAAAACTCACTAAAGAAAAAAACAGAAGTGTTGACTAAGAGACCCATTCATAAATCAGGGATAATCTAAAATGTAACTGGAGTCAAATATCTCCTCTCAGGCACCCACAATATGTCCCAATACCCTTATTAATTTTCTTCTGACCCTTCTTCTAAAATGCCTTTCAGCACTGCAAGGTCATCGGGAGCATCCTAAAGGGCTGTCTAATCTGTCTTAATTCATCAATGCCAAAAATCAATTATCAAGTCTCAATATTTTTTTGCTTAATCATACTGAACAATCTGCACATTCTATTTGCAGTACAATCTATGAGGCCTTTGCAGAAGGCATACATTTGTGTTTTCTTTGCAGAAATTTGCCATTCCGAGACTACAGAAAGTGGGGCACATAAATAAAGTCAAGAACAAAGATGGAGCCTAAGGCCAACCCTCCAGTCTTCTCTAGAATCAGGGCAAATGGAGATAAGCAAGCAGTGTGTTAGAACCATTTGCAAGGCAAGCAACCTCGATTGGTAAATAAAGCTCGAGACCTACAAGCTTCTTGGGGCAGCTGTCAGGAGCTGTTGGATCCCTAGCAAACCACACATCTCAAGGGTCTCAGCTAGAAGGTACAACTGAAGTCATCAATGAAGGCCTACTCCTTGATTTCCTGATAAAGATACTGAGACCCAGTGGGAGTCACTGTCTCTCCTCTGTTGAAATTGAAACAAAATCCCGAATGACCTGAACCACACCTACACAAAATGCCTAAAGATCGTTTCTGCTTGGGGAGTTTGGATATTAGGGAGAGCTGCTGGTGAGGACATGGGAGTCCTTCCTAAAGCCGGGGAAGGAAGTCAGTCAAAGCTGACTCAAAGAACAAATGAGTGACGCTCTCCTCAGCCTTGCTCAGGCTGTTCCTGGCTGCCAACCACATGTGACAGGCAGCCCTGGACCCCATGTGTGGCCTTTCCTAAGGCTTCCTAAGCAACAAATACCATACTGAATTGAGCAAAATGGGCCATCTTTGTGGTCATACCCTCTGGTCTTCCTCCTGTCTATCCTTCTGTTCCTCTCTCTTTATTTTTACAATGATTTGTTTTATATCTCTATAGGTCAAGCTATTTCTAGATACTAGACTAATGATATACATGTTATCCTAATGCTACGGCCTGTGAAAAGAATCCATGATGCTTTTAGGGTTTAAAAGCTCAAAAAGAAAAGTAAAAGTAAATTTTAAAGTGCATTTTTTTTCCTTCAATACTGGCCTGATTCGTAACTGAGAACCGGGAGAACAGGAAGTGACGAAAATTCTTAAAAGCAGACACCTGCGAAACATAACCAAATCTGAATGTATGGTTTAAATTTAAAAAGAAAAAAAAAATTTACAAAGACTTAAACCACAGTCTCTGTGGTCTGTTCTTCAGCTGGAAAGGATTTCTGAGTACTGCAATTACACTTATCATACCAGTGTCCTAGGGGGGCAAAATGACAATGTTCATTCTTATCCCCAGTAAATCTAGTCACAACCAAAAAGATGGATGCAAACTAAGAGAATGAAAATTATCTGCGTGAACAATACATATGCAGGTAAAGCATAGTCAGGAAAACTAATTTTTTTTATAAGGATTTTTATTTATTTATTTGACAGAGAGAGATCACAAGTAGGCAGAGCAGCAGGCGGGGGAGGGGGGGTGGGAAGCAGGCTCCCCGCTGAGCGGAAAGCCTGACACAGGGCTCGATCCCAGGACCCCGAGACCATGACCCGAGCCTAAGGCAGAGGCCCAACCCACTGAGCCACCCAGGCGCCCCAGGAAAACTAATGTTAAGATCATACTGGTTACTACAACATTGTCACAAATTATAGAAATGCTGAATGTGTTCTACCAAATAGCAGAAATACAAGTGCCAACTGCTTTTAAAACACCTTACTTAAAAGGTAGATTGAAAATGTTGCTAACTAGATTGTCAAAAATTATACCAAGTTGTTCCTACTCATTTCTAAAACCTTGCTAATAATAAGGGGAAAAGACATCTGTTCGTTTTCAAAGCTGGAAATGTTTCTAGTTACCTATGAAAAATGCAGTTCTCTTCAAGAACTACCTCTTCTCAATGTCACTATTACCCCATAAATTTCCCTTTACTTTTCAGTAGTGAAGCAAATTGAGAATTCTCTGCTCTTTCCCTTCGTAGTTGTGTGGAAGCAATCTGGGGAGAAACTTTTATAGCGGACCAAAATATACTTCCCCGTCAGTTCCTGACCAACGCACAAATTCCACCCACAATTTACACAGAGCTTCATCTCAGGACGACCCACTCTTTTTCAGAGTAAGTGGTACTTTATAAAACATTATGAAATAGATACCATGTGGGTTTTGACTATAAAATTGTCACCAAGCTGAAATGCCATGTTAAGACTAAGAAATAAAATGCTATTAAGTTTGGAGCACTCAAGGAAGAAACCAAGGACAAAGTCTCAAGGGACAAAGGCACACAGGGGCACAGTTAAGAAGAGGAACCCAGGTGCAGAGACCCTCGGAGGCCCTATGGTGCCCAAAGGGACCCTGCATCATCTTCAGAAAGAAAGGAATGGGCCTCTCAGCTGTATTGCCAACAGAGGCTACACAACTTGGGCAGATCTGATTCAGGAGGTCTGGGGTGTCGCTGGAGTCTGCTTTTCTCTGTGAGCTCCCCGGGGGACACCAGGGCTGCTATTCCACAGACCGTACCTTGGGTAGCAAGATCTTAAATCAAATGTGAAAGAATGAGATGAACATCGCATGCTCTGGGAAGGAATGAGGCTATGTGTGTGAGGAAATGTAGGTTCCCTGGAAGAAAGCCACTCTGTAACTAAAATTACAATTACTCCAGTGGTAAATGGAATAGGCTATAATTTAAATGTCTTAATTATCCTTATGTCTTCAAGTCCCATTGCCTAGAATTTCAGAATCATATAAACTTTGGATAAAGTTATAGACAGATTAATTTTTACTAACAAATGTAATGTTTTTCTAGTCTTATGGGTCTGATAGTTAGCAGAAATTTCTAATAAAAGGTATGTGTTTCTCCTGAGATATTAGAAAATGGTTACTCTTGTTTCTACACTTCTCTTTTCTTTTCTAGGCTACACATCCAGTTGCTTCAATTATTCTTTGTTTAATTAGGTTTTGTTTTGTTTGTGTTTTTGTCTTGAAGTAGACTCCATGCCCAGCGAGGAGCCCAGTGCAGGGCTTGAACTCATGACCCTGAGATCCGACCTGAGCTGACACCGGATGCTTAACTGACTGAGGCATCCAGGTGCCCCTGATTAATAAGGGTTTGATTTCACTGCTTTAGTTGCTCTATTCAAAAACCCAATGTATAGGTCTACATGTATTACTCTCCTATTTACTATAAAATAACAATGAATAGAAATATAATAATATTAGTTAGCATTTATTGGATGTTTACTGTCTTTCAAGTATTGAGCTTTAAGTGGATTATCCCCTTAAATCTCCCAGCACCTTTTTCACATCCCCATTTTGCAGAACAGGAAAATAGGGCCCAGAAAGATTAAGGAACTTGCCTGGGGCCACACAGCTAGCAAGTGCACAAGCCAGGATCTACACCAGAAGAGGAAAGATTAGGGGTGCCTGGGTGCCTCAGTCCATTAAGCATCTGCCTTTGGCTCAGGTCATGATCCCAAGGTTGTGGGATAGAGTCCCCCATTGGTTGTCACTGCTCAGTGGAGAGCCTGCTTCTCCCTATCCTCATGGCTTGTACTCTATCTCTGCTCTCTCTCAAATAAATAAATAACATCTTAAAAAAAAAAAAAAAGGAGGAAACTTCAGAGGTCAGGTCTTTAACCCCTACCTATATCACCTCTAAAAACACACCTAGAAAATATTCTTCTACATAAAGGAAAAACGCATTATGTAAAAAATTACTTTCCTGACTCCATACAGTTTAAAATCTTGGTAACCACCACCAACACCAACAAATCTTGGTGGAAATGTTAACAAGTAACACAAATACAAATAGAAGATTAAGGTCAAAAGTTTGCAGGGACCCAGTCAGTCAAACCACACCGCTAACATCTACTCCATGACATGGAAGACAAACCCATGGGGGTTAGTGGCTCTCAGGTGCCCGGGAGTGAGCACTGACATTCACACGTGCAGCTGGGAACCGGAAGCTATCTTTGGAGCCAAACACTCACCAGTAGCTCCTGAATTAGCAGCTTTCCCCATGAAAGACTGGAAGGGAAGATGAGCCCCAGAACGTAGACAAAACTACACTCCCACATCCCAACCAAGACCTCCAGTGCGTGATATAAATCACTGACTTAATTCGGCAATAAAAGTGTCTTGGTATAGTGAAATTCATTCTTTTAAATTCGGCCGGGATTCTCACTGGCTGTCTTTCTTTAGCACCCAGGAAAGAGCAGAATATTAGTGCTTTTAACACGGCTGACTGAGGACGGGCATGAGATGAGAGCACGCGTCACCAACACCTTTTAAACAAAGGAAGCTAGAACTGCTTTGTCTCGGTAGCTGTCAAAGTGAAATGTTGAATGTGAGACTTGATAAGCTTTTAAGAGACAAAAAGGTCTGCCATCGTATGACAGGAAGATCAGTCTTTGGAGAATCTGTGGCAGAATGTTCCTTGAGATTGCAATAAACAGACACTGGATGCCTCTGGCTTTGATCAACATGGATTTCTTGGGAATATATTTTGGAGAAACGTATTACGTTCCTAGCTCCACCCATGGCCCAACGGAACTGTCATTTGTTTTCCTTCTAGGGAGCGAGCCTTTGTGGTGTAAGCTCTTGGAAGAGCTGGGGCAGAACCTATGCTCCTGAGCCCAACAACCCCTGTGAGGGGCTTGGTAACACGTACTGTCTAATTCCCTCAAACATCAACACACTCATCTCCCTGTTAAGACATCTAACAGACCTCAAAAGCAGCCACTCGGCCACTGGAAAGATGAAACGACAGAAAGATGAGAGCAACAGCTGTTTTCCCATTGGTGGAAAAGCTTGGTAACAAGGGTCCTTTGTGTCCAGAAGACACTCGGATTTTTATAACTGCCAGGAACCTGTGAAATGAGCAGCTTTTAGCTCACACCCTTTACTTTGTTCAAAAAAATTTTTTTTAATTATTTCTTTTGGATCATATAAAGGAAGGGCCACCTACCTAATCAAGGGAAGGAGGAGAAAACAAAAAGAGGGAGTACGTGGGCATGAAAAGGTGGCCGGAGGGCGGGTGGGAAAATCAGAAGGGCGAAG
Source organism: Taxidea taxus jeffersonii (assembly GCA_003697995.1). NCBI lineage: Eukaryota > Metazoa > Chordata > Mammalia > Carnivora > Mustelidae > Taxidea > Taxidea taxus. Next base: position 5,884 of record RCUC01034919.1, read on the forward strand.
CAGCCTCTGGTTGTGATTTTTACCCCACACTGTTCAGTACAGTGTAACAGTGAAGGGTATAAACTAGAGTCACACTGCTAGAGTTTAGTCTCCAAAAGAGCCACTTCACAACTTAAAAACCGCCTACCCTTTTGATTCCTCACATCTAAATGGGGATGATCATGAGAGCACTTTGCCTAACAGGACCTCTGTGAGACTCTGATGAAATAACGGATCCCACGCACTTGGAGCCAGGCTTGGCACGTGCCACACGTTTGGTGCATGTCACTGGTCTTTCTGCACCGCGCTCTCTTAGTCCCTGTGTCCAGATCCTGTAGGCCTGCCGCCTCTACCCCAACTCCCAGGTCCCTTTGTGTTGCTGTTCTGCATTCATCTCTGTCCCTGGCCTCCCCACCTCACCTCCCCTTCAGCCTCTTCCTATGATGCTCCAGGCATAGTCAGTGCCACGTTCCATTTAGTGCACAGAGGTTGGAGGGCAGGGGGTAAGGGACAGGAGGCAAAATCTCCCCAGCTGCAGTGGGGCTTATTAAGGCAACGAAAGAGATGAGGAGGCCGAAGAACCCCACAAACCCGACCTGCAAGTCTCCAAACGTCAGGAAGGAGATGGCACAGGAACCCACTTTCCAGCACAACAGGGCCGCAGGGGACTGTGTTTTACTTTATTTCATTAACCAAGTGAATGCAAGACCCACTGGGAAGCAATCTAGAAACCCACTCCGTGACACCTCTATTAACAAAAGGATGAGTTCCGGCTGTACATTTCAATATCTGACACGTCACTATACTGCTTTACTACTGTTAATCATCATCATCAACAACAACAACAACAACGACTACAACAACAATAATAATGATGAGGGCCTCAAGTCGGCCCTTGTGCACAAATTCCCCTTCCTAGAGCTTTATTAGAACTGACCCAGCCCTGGAAACTGGGGATTTTTACCAGTTCCCCATGTGCTCTGCTCGTCTTTGGTAGTAAGAGCTTTGTCCCTAAAGCTCTGTCCTTTCCAATGTCATTGAAATGCATTTAAGCTTTCCCATCTTGGTCCACTGCAGGTCAGAAATGTTGCTCTGGTGACATTAAGTTTCATCAGTGTGTCTGCGCTAATTAATCCACATCTCACAGAATCCAGAATGGCAACGAAGGAAGGGACTTTCCTTTTGGTCTCACAAGCAAGCTCCTCTGACGAGACTTGCTGCAGAATTTAAATTCAGTGGTCACTTATCAGTCTTACAGATTTGTCCCAGATCAAAAAGTGCATGTCCGCAGTTTCAATACCAGTGCCCCGGAACAGAGAGCAGTGTGCTCCAACCCCTCCACTCCATGCTGGCATTACAATACAGCACAGAACCCTTTGTGTTTTGCTGTTGTCATTTCAACTCCCGGCTAAAATGCAAACTGTGAATTACACTTTGTATAATTTCATATCCCACTCTAATAATACAGGACCCCAGCAAGAAGGTGAGAAAAGGGCCCAATAAGAAAAAATATAATAACCAAAGCATTTATCATTATTTCAGATCTTTAGATATATCTATAGTCAGGTTATAATTTGATTACATGTGATTAAAGTCATTTTAAAATTCTTTCTTCGTTGAAGGCACCAGGATGGCTCAGTTGGCTAAGCGACTGCCTTCAGCTTGGGTCATGGTCCTGGAGTCCTGGGATTAAATCCCATTTCAGGCTTCCCCTACTCTGCAGAGAGGCTGCTTCTCCCTCTGCCTCTGCCTGCCACTACCCGTACTTGTGCTCTCTCTCTGCCAAGTAAATAAATAAAATCTAACAAAACAAAAACCTCTTTCTTCATTGAAAATAGTTCTATAAGGCTAATTTGCAGAGGTAGCTCACTACCAAATGAGAATGTTTGGGTTAAAGGAGACTTAATTTTTTAAAAATTGAAGGCAAGAGGGGGAGCCTGGGTGGCTCAGTCGGTTGGCATAGAGGGGGAGCCTGGGTGGCTCAGTCGGTTGGCATACGACTCTTCGTTTCAGCTCAGTCGTGAGATCAAGCCCCGTGTCATGCACAGAGTCTGCTTGAGATTCTCTCTCTCTCTCCCTCTGCCTCTCCAGCTTGTGTTGTCTCTCCCTCTCTCTCTCCAAAATAAATAAAGTTTAAAAAAAAATTTCTTTTTGAGACAAGGGGGAGTAGTGGAGCTTAAGAAAGGAACGAATGCTATTAAAAAAAAAAAAAAAAAAAAGCCCTGGACTAGAAACTCAAATATTCATGCCAAAATGCTCCAAGAGCTTCCCTTATCCCCCACCTCACTTGCCCGAGGGGTCTCACTCCACGAAGCCACTCTCTAGACCTGCCTTTCTGAGGTACATACAAGACGGTAGTCTTATCAAATTACTCTGAAGCTACACAATGTTAACAACATTATATGGCTGAGGTTAAGATCAGGCACCTCATGCTTCAGTATTTTAAGCTGCAAGATGACGAACAATGGGACAGATGTTTCTGAAACTAGATTTGCCTGACAATTATTTCAATATTCGCATTGCTTAGGTACATGAGGGACAAAGCAGGCAGCTGCCTTTGAGTGCGTTTGCAGAAAAAGTAACTCTGAAAGGTATGAAGGTGGTGAAAAGTGATAAGGTAATTTAGGAAACTAAAGGTTATTTGCTTTGTTGTGATTACTGAGGTGTTATTATCTCTCTATCATTCACATCATCAGATTGATAGTGACGAATCCCAGGAAAGGAGCCTGCTTCACCCCCTATTCAACTCAGCTAGAAAAATGATTAATATAGGGAAAGATAATCTTTTTTCCTACTAACAATAAAATGAGCATATGTGGAAACACCATTCCCAATAAAGAAAAAATAACCATAGACAAAAAGACACAGAGCAATACCAATCCATCTAATAATACTGGAGTCTCGTTCCACGGAGCTCTAAAAAGCCACTTTTCATAGGGATTATTATTTCTCTGATGAGTTTAAAAAAAACAAAAGGATCCCCGATCCCGCAATGACCAGTGACAGTCTAGTCCAGTCCAGGCTGGAGTTAAGTCGTGTTCCGTGGGTTCATACCAGGTGGCGGTCCAGTCTGCACACCCCACTCATAATTAGATCCTGCTGTCAAGTCCATGACAACACTCCTGCTTGGCTGAGTCAGCTGGACCAGGTTTCAAAAGAACAGTCCTTTGGCCTATTTGGTTTTTATTCCAAGGTCTACATATGAGTTCTTGAAAATGCAGCCCTTGCCCTGCACACAGCAAGTCCCCCATCTATACACCTGGGAAACAGCCTTCTTCAGGAGGAATAGAACTTTTGTCAGCCTGGAGGTTTCCCTGCAGAGCTGGAGAAGGCAGTGTGGCCCTACCCATTAAATTTGTTAATAACCTAGGAGAATGCCAACCTTCCTCTCCTAGAGAGCTCCCCTACAGTGTGCTTCCCTGTCCTTTGTGGCAGGAAGGCCAAGCCCTGTGCTTCTACCTCCCAAGATGTGAGCATCTAACTGCATAATGCAGGTGTTCCCAAATCCAGTCCAGTGAATGCTGAGTGATTCCGCACCAGCTCCCAGAGACCAGCTACCACACCATTTCAGCTCTCAAGGGAGTCCCGAGGACCCGGCATATGAATTTTGGAGGGAGTAAGAGATTTGAGAAACAAGGACAGTCTGTTGTAAAGCAGAAAAATATAGCTCTTCTGGCTGCAATGCTGATGCTGGTCCTTACAATCCAGAAAGGCAATCAGAATGTATCCAATTGTTAATCAGATGAGACAAAGACTCTCAGTGTTTGCACATTGCCAGACTCCAGTCTTCATATTTTCCTCCCAATTTTAATGAGATCCTCCAGCTGCTATTATTGTGTCATCCTTTTGCCTCTGCAATGCACTAAAAACAGCAATGTTTACACAAGGTGGCACCCATGCCTGGGAACTGTCAGGGAAGCAGGGCCATTGTCTGCACGGGAAGCTTCTAAGGCTGGGCAGAGCGGTATTATGTCATGGAGACTCTATACTACGTGGGCGCCACAAAGCACACATCCTTTCTGTTTTTCCAAATTAAACACAGACGGCCATAGCTCCATTTGATTTTTAAAGCCAACCGCAGCCAGGAGATTTGAAGTTAAGGCTTCCTCTCCACACCTAATGCATCTCGCTGCGGGAGGAGTCCAAGAGATACTGCATGTGCATGTGGTTGTAAGGGATGGAATAAAGACTAGGGATTTTTATCTCAGCCTAAGGTGGAGACTCCATCTCTGGAAATTAGAAGCCAAGCTGAAAGGGGTTCCCTTTACTGCCTTTACCCTGCTGCATCCAGGACGTCCCTGCCCCCGGGGCGGAAAGGGGGAGACACCCATAGCTCCTGGTGTCTGACCAGCTTGTAAATGTCAGCAGCCTGGAAGGTGGGTAGAGCTCCTCAGACCCGGAACCGCCACCTGAAATCAGCCCAAGACATGATTTCCTTTCTCTTCTTCCTTCCTTGCTTTCTTGCTGTTTCTTTTCTCCTGCTGATGCCTTTACATCTGCCAGGAAACAGCTCACTCGTGATAAAGAAACTGCTTGCAACCACATTTTACAATAAGGACCCTAATACCTTCTCTCACTCATTTTATACTCAAGTTGGTTGCTGTCTTGCAGAATGAGTGAGAACTCATTCATCTCATTCATTGATTCTTTCAACGCTCTGGTAGGCAGAATTTTAAGATGTCCCCCAACGTATCTGTACCCCTGTTATCTATACCTCATAGAAGACTCTCCCCTTGAATGTGAGTGCATCCCATGAATATGATGAATATGATGGCATATCATCGCTCCTATAATTATGTTACCTAACACAGCAAAAGGATTTCGCAAGAGTAATTAAGCTTCCCAATTGGCTGACTGAGTTCTTAAACAGAGAGATGATCTCACATCACCTGACTTAATCAGCCAGTGCTTTCAATTTTTTTAATATTTTATTTATTCATGAGAAACAGAGAGAGAGAGAGGCAGAGGGAGAAGCAGGCTTCTTGCTCTGCCCAGTGCAGGGCTCCATCAGTCCCAGGACCCGGAGCACGACCTGAGACAAAGGAAGACCCTAAACCCACTGAGCCACCCAGGCACCAGGCTTTTTAAAGAGGGACTGGAACTGGGACCTCCTTTCAAAGAAAAAAAAGGCCACTATGAGTTCTGTGAGTTCCTCAACCACAAGAAACTGAATTCTGGCGATAATCTCATGAACTTGGAAGAGGACTCAGACTCAGATAAGAACAGCTCTAGCCAACACCTTGATTACATACAGTCTTGTGAGACCCTAATCAGAGGACCACGCTAAGCTGTGACCTTACTCCTGGCCCAGGGAAATTGTGAGATAATAAATCTTATGTTGTTTAAAGGAACTACATTTTTTTGTGGCAGTTTCTTATGAAGCAATGGAAAACTAACCCAAATGCTGATGTGGGCCTGGCACTGTGCTGGGACCCTGAGGACAGAGAAATAAAGAATACAATAAAATGAGGTACACATAATAAAGGCTAAGTACAAAATTCCATGGGGCCATCTGGGAGCCTCTAATTCTGGCTTGTTAGGGGGAGGGGTATTGAGAACATCCAAAGAGAAGCAGCATGCTCCCCAATTTTTCAAAGGGCACAGTTGATCCCATTTAAAACAGAGCTTTCGGGGCACCTGCGTGGCTCAGTTGTTAAGCATCTGCCTTTGGCTCAGGTCATGATCCCAGGGTCCTGGGATTGAGCCCCACATCGGGCTCCCGGCTCGGCAGGAAGCCTGCTTCTCCCTCTCCCACGCCCCCTACTTCTATTCCCTCTCTCGCTGTGTCTCTCTCTGTCAAATAAATAAATAAAATCTTTAGGGGAAAAAAAAAAACATCAACAAGATGTTTCATCAACAAGAGCATTGTGTCCATGTTGTGACAGCATTTCTGGGTCTCAAAACAGACACTGACAATCAGCATAAAGAATATAATTATTTCCGTTGAGTCCAGCAGCAATTTGACAACTTGGGTTAGGACTCCAGGTTATCAGAAGGAAAGGACCTTAAACTGTCCCACTCAGGAATTTTTACACTGAGAGAACCTGTATCCTATAGAAAAAAAGAAAAAAAAAGAAAGGGAAGGGAAGAGTATTCTCATTTGGGGCCCGCATGAAGGGAGCACTGTGGTCCATGCCTGCTGCTGTGTGTGAGACCCTCGCTAACAGTGCCTCTCAGGTTCTTGTTTCTCTAGGTTAGGGAGACGTTACATGAACAAAAGGTCCGTGACAAATGTCTAACCCAGATGGCTTTCCCCCGGTCACCAGCATGCCTCAAGGTTGCCACTTTCTTTGGCCATAATCTGCATGTGCTTAAGGAATGCCAACTAATTCCCATGTTTGTCCAAGCAGAACAGAGGAGGGAAATCCACTGCCAAAAGGGAAAAATATCATTCCAAAAAATATCATTCCAAAGTCAAATATTAGTTACTTTCGGATGATGTACTGCTTTGTATCATCCCTGCCAGGACTTCCCTCCTTCACTCATGTGCATCATGTTCGTTCCTTCTGAATTTCCCAAAAGATCTTCCTTACTACTTTACCAAAGGCATGAGCTCAAAGGCTCAGTGGCCAGCTTCATTCCTTCATTTCAGCCAAAAAGAGCTTCCTGCATGCATTTCATGAAAAATGAAGAGAGAAAGAATATAGGATGTACTTAACATAAATTGAGCAAGTTTCTGTATCATTCAATTCGGTTCAGATGGATCTTCTTATTCAGTCCGAAATAAATGGCTCCCAGGAACACATAGTGATCTCCCACTGTTTGCAAGGCACTGCACAGGGCTCACATTTAGTCCACCCAAGAAGCTGGAAAAACACAAGCCCTGTGCAAGGCTTTGAAAAGAGACTGATGTGTCTCCATCTCTCAAACACACACAAACCCAAACACACACACACACACACACACACAGAGTTTAGTTCTGTAGATTTAGATTCTGGTGCCATGTCTCCTTCAACTTAGAGAACCATCTGTGTGCAGAGCATAGGGAGGCAAAGCCCTCCAAACACAGTGCGAGCACCCTGACCACAAGGCCAAGTGACAGTGCTTTATTTAGACGGCGGTGCCCACACCTCATGGTTGTGTGAAGCTAAGCCATACAGTAGGCAATTTTGCTAAAGTCTGGAGTGCACAAATGAGCTTAAACTCTACCCTGTAAGATCATTAATCTGCAGCAGAGAACACACTTCTTTGTGCTGGTGATGTGGGGGGAAGCAGCAGCCTTCCAGCAGCTCTCAGCTGCCTCCCGTCAGTCCGAGTCAGGGCCCTATCAAGGATTTCTGCCTCCTGAAAGAAGGTGGCACTTGTCCATCAGGCATATTTTGATTTGATCTTTTCAGTAATCTTACCATCCACTGGCCAAAAAACCCCTGTTATTCTAACATCAAAGAATGTACTTGTAGGGGCACCTGGGTGGCTCAGTGGGTTAAAGCCGCTGCCTTCGGCTCAGGTCATGATCCCAGGGTCGTGGGATCGAGCCCCGCATCGGGCTCTCTGCTCTGCGGACAGCCTGCTTCCTCCTCTCTCTCTGCCTCTCTGCCTACTTGTGATTTCCGTCTATCAAATAAATAAATAAAATCTTTAAAAAAAAAAAAAAAGAATGTACTTGTAAATATTTCATGTAAATCTTGTCCTAAGACTAAGCAGAATCTTTATCATTCCTGCTGCCAAAAAGAATTTTGCTGGCTGAATTTATCCAACAGACAAGGAAAAGGTGAAGAAAAACCAATAAATATCCCCCACACCAAAATGGAAAAAAGCAATTAATCCCAAGCAACTGAAAGTAAACAAGTGAGTGTTTATCATAACCAGTTTTGAGTTACTTGGTTGACTTTCAAAAATCTTTAAAATTGTTGAAGTTTGTTCATCTTCCTTTTAAAAATCTTAGAACATGCACTTAATGGTCTATATGTTTAAAGAGAGGAAATGGTTGAGACGGAAATGCTTTAAAAAGCAGGAAGGGGGACCCACAAGTAACTATTTTAAGTCTTCAAAGAGATGAAGAGAAAAAGGTACGCCATGTATCAGTCATCCAAAATAGTCTCCCCTGGTTCTTTCCTTGCGTGTCACTCCTCACCATTGGCCATGATGTATCTCCAGTCTCCTCTCCACCAAACTAACATGGCAGCTTCATGAAGGCAAATACCATGTTCATTCTACGACTACAGAAGCACCCAGCATGGAGCCTGGCATTTGTTCACTCGTCCACTTTACTCATTTATTGAGCTCAAATATTTAATAAGATCCTACCATGGGCTAGACACTGTCCTGGGACCTAGGGATACTAGTTACAAGAAAAATAAAGTCTCTGCCAGCATTTGATGATGGAGGGGGAAAAGGACAACAAAGAAGCAGACAAAAAAGAGATAAGTAATAATAGCTAAAAATTACTGAGTGTTTCTCAAGTGCCCAGCATGGCTCTACACTCTTTGCATATTCAACTTCCAAAAGCCCTCTGAAATAGGTACTGGGCAGGGCCTTCCCAGTGACTTGCCCAAGGTCACTGTACCAGTAAGTAGAAAAGCAGGAACCTCAACTTGGAATGCCTTGAATGTGGTTCCAAGCCACTGTGCACACTGCTGTGCAATCTGTTGCCCATTTGATCATCTGATCTCCAAGCCTAATACCTAAACAGCTACCATAGTTTTAAACCTCTTGGAATGCCCAGCAAAAAAAGTAAGGGAGGGACGCCTGGGTGGCTCAGTTGGTTAAGCGGCTGCCTTCGGCTCAGGTCATGATCCCAGCGTCCTGGGATCGAGTCCCACATCGGGCTCCTTGCTCGGCAGGGAGCCTGCTTCTCTCTCTGCCTCTGCCTGCCACTCTCTCTGCCTGTGCTTGCTCTCTCTGGAAAATAAATAAATAAAATCTTTAAAAAAAAAGAAAAAAAAAAGTAAGGGAAGCCAGTGACAGAGGCATGGTGATCTGAGCACTGTGGTGTTTCATTCTGGGAAAGCCCTTGTATCATGCACATTCTAGGAGGATCGATAGCCCCGGGAGAGGACATACCTGGCACATTTTGAGAAAACCCAGTATAACGCAGCCAGCATTTCTGCTACCCACGGCACAAGAGGCCATGTGTGGAAGACAGAGTTGGTGTCCATCACTCAAGAATCTACACTTGAGTCTCTTCTGGCGCTCAGGCTAACACACATAGCTGTGAATACCACGGACAACTGTTCTATTGGCATGTAGCATACTCAGTGGAAACACTCTGCTGATAGAAACGAAAGTGAAGAACCTACTCCAAGATCAGGAACTGGACCTGATGCAGACCTATCTTCTCATCCCACTGGGTTACTTACACTAAAAACAGAGATACACAAGGGGCACTGGGCAGTTGGAGAATGTGTGCTTTGATCAACAAAATTCTAAGTATTGTAACATATATTCAGAACTGAAAGGAGTTCCTTTTTCATTGTTTGGGCTTGGTTTTTTGTTTTGTTTTTTAATACTTAATTATTCTTCAGGGTGCTCTCTGGGTGAATTTCAGGGGTCTACACATCCACCAAGGACAGGGCCCAGGGTAAGCACCACTGGCTTTTACTTCTGTCCCTGAGAAAGGTGGTGAGAAGTGGGGAAGCAGGCTGATCAGAGTAGGCCAACAACACGGCAACTTAAAAACATGAACAGAAATCCCAAGTCATCCTCCCCCGTCTTTTAACTTTAGACATTCCTGCTCCACTACAGTATAAGTCAGGAAGGCATCAAGTCCATCTCCCAAGATAAGTGTGGTTTATCTGTGGCTGCCATGCCCTTCAAGAATCAATTCCACCTCATCTTCACTCCTGTAGCATCTCTTAAAAATCTAACTTCTTGGTGGATTCCACCCTTCTCTACTGGAAGATGCCCTACCCACTCCTGCTCCTCTAACAGAATAAAGGGGACCTTGGTGTTTTTCAATCAACCTATAACTAATTGAAAAGTTTCACTCATATATAGCTGGGTCCTGGGGAGAATTCAAAAGAAAAAGAAATAGAAAAAGAAATAAAAGGCCCTGGACAGAATTAAGAGAAAGAAGTACAGATGGAGTTTCTCGTGCACAGAGCGGTGTGTCCCCAGGGGCAGAAAGACCTGGTTTAATTTTGATGTCTCCACTTATCAGCTCTGTGACCTGGAGCAAATTATTTAAATTGAGCCTTGGTTTTGGAGGTCATGAATTTAATTTTTAGAACCGGTGTAAAAACCATGTGAGGAAATGAACTGACCTCCTCTAAGCCAAGCCCTAGGAAAGACAGAGGAAATGTCACTCTCCTTTCTTTTCTTAGGACTTGGACATTTTTCTTTCTGAGCCTCAATTTTCTCATCTGGCAAATAGGGAGAAAACATATACTTGCCTCCTATAATTGTTTCGGGGATTAGTTGAGAAAAGCACCCTGCAGTACACAGCACGACACTGGCAATAAATAAGGCCATTATCATTCTCTCTGTTAGGACTTAGAAAGGGAAGACATAAAATTAAAGAATAATTGAAGGACAACTCGATCCCATGAACCACCTCCTTCAGACCCAAAGCCTGGAGCTCAGAAAGGATGGGAGGTGAACGGGGAGTGGGAGGCTGGGACTAGGGACATCCCAGAAGAGTAAGAGTTGAGATTTGGGGGTGAATGACAGGCACCGGAGTCCTGGAGTTTTAGTTTTTATTGTCTTGTTTTTGGTTTTATTTTATTTGGCAAATGCAGAGAGGAAAGCAAAGGTATGATCAAAGGCGAAGGAGAGGCACTTAACCCAGAACATATGGGGACATTACAGGAAAAGGCAGCTGGAGCCCCAAGGGCCGAGAGGAGGGTGTGAGGAAAACCCAGTGGGATAAGCAGGGTGGCGCCAGATTCCAGGGGCCCATCAGATCCGCCGGCAGGCAGGCAGGCAGCTGACTCTGGGCAGGCGGGAGAGAGCCATGCAGGGAGGCTGGGCAGCTGTAATGTCGGAAGTCTGGGAGTGATGGGCCACAAGCTCCCAGAGCTACGGGCTGCAGCCAGGAAAGACCCAACGTGCTCCACTTTCTCTGGGAAAAGACAGTTCTTTCTAAATGACCATGTGCTTGGTGGGAAAGGTGAACTTAGGCAACTAAGATTCAAACTGTGGCTCCTCCATTTCCCACGTGGGCATCTTGGGGAAGCTGCTTAACATCCAGGAGCCTCAGTATCTGTAAATGACACCTATCATACAGGCTGGAGAGAAGAACGAGATCCTGTCTACACAGTGTCCGCTACCCAAGGGGTTCACAACAAACGCTCTTGGGCCTTGGACTTCATTAGCCAATATCATCCTGGAAAACCTGACTGGGTATCAGTTTTTACTATCAATTAAATAAAATGCCACTCATAGACGGACACAGAATATTTTATTAGTATGACTCTATAGACAGACAGTTAACAAGCTGTTTCAAAATAAAGAAAATGAAGATCAAAGAATCTGCCCACTACAACAGAAATATCAGTCTTCTAGCAGGAGGCACTGACTCAGCCACGAAGGCCCAATTACTCCGTGTTTTAAAACAGCTTGTCAATCAGGGACACACCGCACACAGACAGCTAAAACATATATTGCAAATGGTCTACTTATAAGTTGAATAATGGGTCTACTTTACTTAAGGTATAATTTTTATACAAAAAGAAAAAAAAGCCCCCGTTATTAAGTTCCGCGAGTGTTGACCAAAGCACACAGCCGGGCACTCAACATTCCAGTCAAGACACAGACTGCTTCCATCACACCTTGTGCCTCTCCAGGCAATGACCTCCCCACCCCCCAGCCCCAGCTTCCTGTCGGACCTCTACATCTATGTCACTATCACCATTTAAATCGTGCCTGCATTTTATACAGACTCCTTTCTAGGCTGTATTTCAAAATTTTAAAATGAGTACTGAATTCTGCCCACTAAAATGA
>RCUC01034962.1:0-10319 GCA_003697995.1 Taxidea taxus jeffersonii
CCAATCCTGGCAGCCCTGGGCTCCGGATTGTGCTCTCCACCACACTTCTCTGTTGATAGAATGAACTGGCACAACGATATCTATGTCCAGCCTCTTCCTCATCAAATGAGGAAACAGATAAGCATGGAGTACAGGTCATCATCATACCCCCAGCTAGGGACAGAGCCGAGACAAAACCCCAGGCCTCCCCCTTCCTTGTGACACATTCTTTCTATTAGACCTGAATTCATACTGTTTCTACTAGAAGGGCTGAGTGCCCTTGGACAAATGACTAGGCTCAGTGCCTTATCTGTGAAGTAGGGATATCAACACATATTTAGTAGATTTGAAGGAATGATAGGAAGACAGAGATCCACACTAACACTTTGGACACAGCATGGGTTGTTCTTTCTTCCTTTCTCCAAAGCAAAGGTTCTGAGAAAAAGAAGCAGCAGCTCTGTTGACGATCCCAGAATATCTTTGTGAAGATATAGTCAGTCTGTATATCCAACAATGGATTAACATCCACGAAAGATACAGTATTCCTATAATATTCTCAACTGAGGATGACTTGGCAATGCTTAGAGACATGCTTGTCACAACTGAGGTGAGAGGAGAGGGTTTGCTACTGGCATCCATCCAGCCAGGAGGGGCCAGGGTCACTGCTAAAGTTCCTGCAATCACAGAGCAGTCCCCCAGAAGAAGTAATCATCCAGTCCAAAATGTCAATAGTGTTGCTGGTAGGACAGCCAGCTAGAAATCAACATGAAAAAAGATCAACAATTCAATAGAACAATGAAAAAGGATATGGAGAGGTAAGATAAAGAGAAGTGGAGATAGAAATGGTCAATAAGCGTGACAAACTGGTCATCAGGGGAAATGCAAATTAAAGCAAGACTAAGGCGCCATCTCCCACCATCAAATGGGCAGGCATTTAAAAAGCCTGAGAGTTCCAAGTGCTGGCTGGGTTGTAGAGTAATGAGAACCCAAGCGAATACAGGTACAACCACTTTAGGGAGCAATTTGGCAATACCTAAATTGAAGCTTCACATAACTAAATGGAGCAAGTCTACCCAAGAGAACTCCACCTCCCGGCGCAGAGAGAAATGTGAGCAAGAAAGTTAATAGCAGTACTCTAGCAGCAAAAAAAATGGAGACAGCCTAACATTCCATCATAAGGGAAGGAGATGATTAAATGAATAAATAGCATGCATCAACGTGTTTAGATAGCAAGAGCTCGAGGAAAGAAGAAGTTGCAGTGAATCCTGAAAGAGTATTTATGTGTACAAAGATCTAAGGCTGGCAAACAAAACATAAATTCTAGCATGGGACTGTCCATTTCAAGATGATGGATATCTCTGGGGAAGGAAAAGTGGGAGGGAATAGCGGCCAGGAGAGTCAGAGTGTTCCTGTTGTATGTATAAAGTTTCATTACCCAAGGAGGGTGGTGGGAACTCTGTTATTCTCTATATTTTTGTATATTTCTAATAAAAATAAAACAAAATGCCACAGAAAATGGCAGTGTCTTCTCAATGGTCTAGTGGACCCATTGAAACTGAGGTTGGGCCAGGGTATTCAAGAGAGGGCTCCTAAGGGGGAAAATCTGCTATCCTTCTTACTCTGAATCCCTTACGTGACCATGGCTTATCCAGGCAGACATGTGTCTTGAAGCCCATATTTCACCTTTGCGATGAGTGTTATGTCCCCTCTGAAGTTTGGTATCTGTGTGTTTTGGAAAGGCCTTAGTTTCAGATTCTGAGAACAAATTTATTTCTCTGGAATAACTAAGATTCAGGACCCCAGGTCTTTCCATAGTCTCCTTCAAGATCTAATAGGCAGATGCTTGTAACATTCCCTGGGGATGGCAGTGACAGGGGGAGTCAGACCATCATGGGGCACAGGCAATGCAGATGGCTGAGAGCAGGTAGAAGGCAGAGAATGGAATTGTTCCCGGAGACCTTAGCTTGCACCTAGGCCAGTTCATGGGAAGCATGGAGCAGGTACACTGGACAGTGCCAGTCATCCCTTTGGGAATCTCTATAAGGGTGGTCTCCTGTCACACATAGAAATGTTTACTGGTACTGCTCCCTCACACTGACTCAGCCTTAATACAGTTGAGCAGTTGGGCCTTGTGTAGTAAGATTTGATTTATAGATAAGCCTGAAAATCTGGTCCTGTCATCATTGGATCTGGAGTCAGAAGCTTCCTACCCTGTTTTAGAACACTTCTACTTATGGCCAGGGGTGGAGATGTGATAAGGGCAGTGGGTTCACTGTGCCCTCCATTCTTGGCCACACCGTGTAGGATATCTGAAGCCTTTTGGGCACTGAACCAATAGTAGTTCCATACAAGCTCCTGGGGGAAGAAGGCACATTCAGTATAGTCACAGAAGGTCATATAAGTGACCTCCAAGAAAACCCTTCTAGTACATGTGATAGCAGGCCCATCCATCTCTTGGCTCGTGTAAACTGAACACATAGCTCAGTGTGGTCAGTTGGCTACTATGGACTCTGAACACCGAATTTTCTAGCTTCAGCAGGGAGTAGTATACAGTCTCCATCTCCTGCCAGAGAAGAGACCAAAAATCTCTACCACATCCTGACTTCTATAAGCTGGAACTTCACATCAGTGAACAGCCCCAACTGAACAAAAGCTTGGAAAGTCTTGAGGGATAGTAGTGGTAGGGTTTTCTCTCTTTTTTTTTAATGTCTACTGAGTATGCATCTGAATGTCCATCCTGAATGCCCACCCGACATACATCTGAATGTCCGAGATGAATTTATTTGAAGGAATTTGCATGAAATGGACAACATCCTCTTGTCATTCCAGATGTTCAGATTTGACTCACCAAAGAAATTATACTCTTTCATTGACCAGAACACTCTCAGGACAGATGCAAGACTCTTGGACACATTTATGAAATGACAATAAAGAGGGTCTCTGGAGGGGCGCCAGGGTGGCTCAGTGGGTTAAAGCCTCTGCCTTCGGCTCAGGTCATGATCCCAGGGTCCTGGGATCGAGCCCCACATCGGGCTCTCTGCTCAGCAGGAAGCCTGCTTCCTCCTCTCTCTCTCTGCCTGCCTTTCTGCCTACTTGTGATCTCTGTCTGTCAAATGAATAAATAAAATCTTAAAAAAAAAAAGAGGCTCTCCAGAATCTTCATGACATGTCACACTATGCATAATCAATGAATGAATTATCCTCAAATAACAGATGTTTATGGTCATCTACGGACAGGAGTTGGGAGAGGGACTATGAATGGGTGGGTGTAAGTGCTGATCACAATCTTCATGGAACTTGAATCCATTCAGCAAATATTTACTGAACACCTACCATGTGCTAAGCATGCCTCTAGGTGCTGATAATTTGTCAGTGAAAAAACAAGGTTCCTACATGAAGTTCTCAGAGACCAACAATGTGCAAGTAAACACAATAAAGCAGCATGCTATAACAAAAGGTAGACTTTAGATAATGGTAACTACTGTAAAAAATATGCAGTAAGATAACTGGGCCTCAGGCACCTGGAGGGTTCAGTGAGTTGAGCCTCTGCCTTCCGCTTGGGTCATGATCTTGGGGTCCTGGCATGGAGTCCCGCATCAGGCTCTCTGCTTGGCACAGATCCTGCTCCAACCCCCGCCCCCTTCCCCGCCTGCCTCTCTGCCTTCTTGTGATTGCTCTCTGTCAAATAAATAAATAAAGTCAAAAAGAAAAAAAAAAGATAACTGGGACCCAGATGCAGTCTCTTTGTTCCTAGACTATATACTCGAGTTGGGAATATTGTAATAGGAAAATGCTCTAGGTGACCCAGCTAGAGGGACGGACCCAGACATAGTAGTCCATGATATTGTATACTATTTCCAAAAGTTGTGAACTCAGGCTTAATCTGGAACAATGTACCACCTGAGGGAGAACAGTCTGGTAGATGGGCGAGGGGAGATGAAGTGGATAGAATTAAAAACCCAGCCCTGATATTGTAGCGCTCCTCCCATCAGGAAGTGACATCCCACCCCACCCTTGAATCTGGGCTTGCTTTGACCTATGGAGTGTGGTGGAGGAGATACTGAGTTAATTCTAGAGCCAAGGTCCCAAGAGGTCATGCAGTTTTTGTTTTCACACTCCTGGAACCTTGAGACTGCCACATTCTGAAGACATCTAGCCTGACCACCTTGAGGATGGAGAGGCCAGATGGAGAAAGCCCAGGTGTATGAGAAGCTATTCTAATTACCCCTGCTGAGGCCTGGGACATATAGGCAGAGCCTCCAGGAAACCCCAACACTGACTGTAGTTACCTGAATGGAGCTAAGCAAGACCAGAAGAAGAACGAGTCAGCCAGCCCACAAGATTACAAGAAAAAATAAGTTGTGAAGTGTCTGTGCAGTAATAGGTAACTAACGGAAGGTCACACTCAAGGACATACACACATTAATGGCATGGTTCCTTGGGACCAGTCAGTGACAAAAAGTACTCATCATTTGGATTTGGAATAAGGGAAGCAGGTTCCATCCCAGGGCTAGTTCCTGGAAGTGACACAGACGTCAAGGCCAAGCTAACTTCTATGTGAGACCCACCCTGCACTGTCCTTGTAGGTCCTGATGGTCTGAGAATGGAGGCTTCAGACCAGGATCCCATGGGTGCCCAGGATTCAGGCCTGCAACAGCGGGCATAGGGCTTGGAATAACAAGACTCATTCCTGATTCTTCTCTCTGAGTCCTGATGGGTTCAGAGCTGGGTGGGACAGGGTCAAAGGAATTGGTCTTCAGTAGTGCAACTGATCCTTGAGCGATGTGGGTCCACTAATACATGGATTTTTTTTTTTAATATAAATACAGTGCAGTACTGCAAATGTATTTCTTCTTCCTTATGGTTTTCCTTTCCTTTTTTTTTTTTTTAAAGATTTTATTTATTTATTTGACAGAGATCACAAGTAGGAAGAGAGGCAGGCAGAGAGGGAGGGGGAAGCAGGCTCCCTGCTGAGCAGAGAGCCCAATGCAGGGCTCGATCCCAGGACCCTGGGATCATGACCTGAGCTGAAGGCAGAGGCTTTAACCCACTGATCCATCCAGGCACCCCTCCTTATGGTTTTCTTAATAACATTTTCTTTTCTCTAGCTTACTTTATTCTAAGAATTCAGTATGTAACACATATACAAAATACATGTTAACCAACTATTGATGTTATCCCTATGGCTTCCCATTAACAGTAGGATATTAGTAGTTAAGTTTTGGGGAATCAAATGGTCTAAGTGGAGTTTTGACCATGCAAGGCATCAGTGCCCAACCCCTGCTTTGTTTAAGGGTCCGCTGTACTAAGCAAAGGCAGGTGTCTTGGGAGAGAGAGTCTTCATTTATAAAAAGATAAATATAAGGACACAGGGGCCAAGGGCCCAAAGGGTATGTCAGATACTAAGAACTTCAGGAGTTCAGAGAAGGGATGGACCACACAGGAGACAAACAGCTGGTGCAGGATTAGAGTGGACAGTCTCATGACTGTTATGACAGACTCATGAGGGGGTGAGGATTGGAGCAGATAAGAGTAGGATGGCAACAAGCAAGAAGTAGATGGGAGTGACTGGGAGGGCCCTTAGGAAGGGAGGGTGATGGGAGAAAAGGAGGGGAGGCAAGACCCAGCCTGCCAGCAGAGGATGGGCAAACCCGTCTGGCTAAGGGAGTGCTCATGTACGTAGGCTCATGAAATAAAGGCAAATTGTGAATGCTGAGATAAGGGATGTTACTTCTAGGTTGTGGCACATGAAAGCCACTTACAGTGTTTCAGCAAAGAAAGATACATGCTTTAACGATCAAGATTTAAGTGAATGGATGGGTGGATGGACGGATGAGGGTGGATGGATGAACAGATGAATTTGCACCAACAAGGACAGACAGATGTGATTTTAAGCATAAAGATATGAATGAATGGATGAAAGAAGAAATGGATGGATGCATAAAGAAGACACATAGATATGCACTTTAAACATAAAAATCTGAATGGGCATATGAATAAATGAATGGATGCATGCATGGATAGATGGGTGAGTGGATGATTATGTGGCAGAAGGAAGAGCCTGAGGAAGTCAATTAAGTTTTCTGGTGAGCAGCTTTGACACTTAAATTCATCATTGCTGCTGCCCTCCATTACCCCACTCCCTGGGGCCCATCCCATCAGCCTGGTATTGCAGGTTCACCTGAGTGTTGGTGAAATGGTTCAGGAGAGTGTGTCATGAAGGTGACAGGAGCTCATCGATCACAGCCAGGCTGGTCCAGCTCCTCTGGGAGCAAATCACAGCAGCATGGGATGAAGGCTGTAAGACAGGGAACTGAGACCCAGACTTGTCACACTTCTACATGCCTCACAGGCCCCTCCTCCAGTGTTTTGGCAAAGGGGGTTCCCAACCATGTTGCTTTATTATCACAGCATTGAGCACCCTGCCAGGCACATAGTAGATGTTCAATAAAAGTTTGATGAGTTGAAATGAAATTTCATGAAGTTCCCTGAATAGGACAAACAGGTTGTGTATCACTGACACCATCCCCGCCATCACATCCTCATAAAAGCCATTGTCAGAGAGAATGACACAGTGAGTTGAACAGTCTATCACCTGACCTTCAAGAGAAGATATAAATCAGACCTCATCTGCTTTCAGGGAAATAAATCGTATGAAATGAGCCTGCCATCTGCCTTTTGGGATATAAATCAAGCTTCCATTGGCTCTTTTTTGCCTATGGGCTGAGGTCCATATTCCTTAGCAAAATATGTAGAAGTCCCCCACAATATGACCTCAAGCTTTTAACATCCATATTGGCATTCATGCATTGATTGCTAACTATGTGTACGAGAATATATCAGGCACTGGGACCCTGAGAAGAATGAGATACATCCCCTCCCCTCAAGGAGAATATTATCTATTACCTATCGAGGAGACAGATACTTAGACATGTCCCCATACATTTCATGCCTATCTACAGCTACACAGTACAGCACAATAACTAAATAGATAGGCACATCCACGTGGCCCAGGTAACACAGAGGAGGAAAGGATGAGTGATTAACTCTGCTAGAGGGTCAGGGAAGGTGTCCTCTCACAGTTAAGATGATCGGGAAGGTTAAGTGGAAGTTTCCCAGGCCAAAAGAGAAACAAGGACACTTCAGGCAGAAGGAACAGTCTTAGTTAAAATCCTTGGCCACAAGTTACAGAAGTTGAAATGAAATAGGGAATTTAATATCCAGAAATCTGCCCTGTCGACTCAGAGGTTGGTTGCACAAGTCCAATGAGAGGATATATAAAAATGCTCTGTAAGCTGCAAAGTGCTAGGCCGATGCAAAGGCTCATTATAGGTGTTCAGTATCTGAGTGGTGATTGATTGGCCAATTTGGCACAACCCAGCAGGAACAGACCATAACACCTCCCTGAACCAAGGCATGCTAATAGAGAACTTACCAAAGTGTATCTTTAACCTGAGGGCTCCCCTGGAACCCATTTGGATTTTGTTTGACCGTGAAAGGGCTGATGGAGGGGACAGGTAAGTGGGGAGATCAGACAGACTTGGAACTAAAATTGATGGTCACTGCCATTGGAAGAGTCATCGAAGAAGAAGAAGGAGAAGGAGAAGAAGAAGGAGAAGAAGAAGAAGAGGAAGAACAAGAAGGAGTAGGAGGAGGAGGAGGAGAAATGGCTTGGTGGTCATCAAGTAAGCTAATGAAAACAATGATATTTGGGTGCCATTTGTAATTTTTTAAGAATAAGGACATTGTGGCAATCAAAGCATTCATCAGTAATGGGCTAAGTTTGTGAGGACCTGTGCTTAGTAGAGTGGGGGAGACAGAGGTGAGAAAATGCACAGCCCCTCCTCTCAAGGAGTCCAAGATTTGTAACCAAGTCTTGCGATATGGTTGATAAGTGCCATGCCCACACCCAAAACTTGACTCCCACTCCCAAACTCATTCCTCTGCTGGTTGTTTCCCTCTCATGACTGGTGTCTCCATTCACCAAAATTCCCCAGGCCCCAATCTGAAAGTCACTTCTGCCCTTTCCTCACCCTCTCCCCGCAACATTCAATCTACCAACAAGTCTTGTTGGCTCTTCCTCCAAAGGAGATCCAGTCCTGCAGCTCCTCACCCTCAGAGCCACCACCATCATCTCTGCCTGGAACACGACTTCCATGCTCACCTCCCCACAACCCAGCCACCAGACCAGCCTTTTCAAGATGCAGATCAGAAAATGCACCCACTCCTCTCTCATTCCCTCAACACCAATCTTCCCTTTAGGCTTAAACCAAAATCCTGATTCTTTGCAGTGACCCGCAGAGGCTACATCATTTTATCCTGTCCCATTTTTGAACCATTGCTCTGGCCCTCATACACTGCACTCCATCCACACTTGCTTTCTCTCCCACCAGATATATTCCCACCTCCAGGGTTTTCCTTTTACTGCTCCCTCTGCCAGAACTGTCCCCACCCCCAGATCTTTACAAGGTCATTGCCTCACCACATGCAGACTCTGCCCAGAGATGGAGTCCATGACGCCTTTATTGAAATAGCACCACCCGCAACCCACTACATTCTCCTTATCCAACATTTTTTGATAGTAACGATACAGAGCACATGATAGGCACTAAACAAGTAATGTTTGAATAACAGGACACCAGGAAGGAGTGCAGATATATACTTGAAAGAACCAAAGGGCTGCTGGCTTTGGGTTCTGGAAGATGATTATGTTCTCACCAGGTGAACAAAGAACAAAGACATTCCAAGCAGAGAGAATAGCATGCACCAAAGATGTAGAAAAACATGGCATTTCTGCCGGAGAGGAGGCAACTCAGTTAGGAAGACACAGGTGCCTGGGAGAACACAGTGGTGTGCAAAGCAAGGCCCTGTGAGTGAGGCCCCTGTGAGTCGTGCCAAAGGAGGGAGCTCCAGCTGCAAGGAGACATCTCAGATACTGGGAGATTATTACAAGGAGGGATAAAGGGGATCCTGGAGATAGTGGTTACTGAACCTAGAGCTGAAAGAGCTTCAGGGCTCCAGCGGGCTCCCAAGAGTTTGCTGACTTTTCAGTTACTGTACTACTGTCATGCCCACACCCCTCCCAGGTGTGTTCACATCCATTCCTCTGCTGGCTGGTGACTTTGGTTCAGATTTCTCAGACAAAAAGAAATTTGACTGATTCCTGTTTTTTCTATTAAGGGAGGCTGTGTTTTATTGGCCAGCTGGTAGCTGGGATGCTTCTCTCTTAAGTCAGATATTGCTGTCTCATTCAATCAGTTGTGGCCTGGTTTCAAAGAAGGTCTTGGGACATGAACATGACTCCTTGGCCCTCCCTGTCCCGAGCAGGGACCATGGACAGGGGCATTCCTTGAATAAGAGAAGGCATGTCCACCACCCCTGAGGCTGTCGAGTACCATATGTATAGCCAGAAAACACAAGCGATGGTAAAATGAAAAGCAAAATCATAACTGTCTCCATTCTTCCAGTCTTTGTCCTGAGATAGGAGAGTGCCCAGATACTCTCTATTCAAGTTGCATTTTTTGTGTAATGGTAAGGCTTCTGGCAGAGTGGCAGAGGGAGGCAGAAGGGACATGAACGTTGAATGGGGAAGGCTATCAGTGGGGAGGGAGGAAGGTAGTAAGTCAGCTGGAGTCCTGGGTACCACACATGAACAGGACAAGGTCCAGGGGGAAAAGGGGAACCTCTCCTACTCTCTTAAAAAAAGAGGAGAGATTCTATCCGAACCAATCCGAAGATTCTGCCTCCTTTCTTCTTGGCCAGAATTGGGTCACTTGACCCTTCCTGCTGCCAAGAGAAATGATATGACCCATAGACCATTCTATGGGTGGAGTTCATCATCCCTCATCCTCTGCTGGGGAGCCACGGATGTCTGAACAGATTCCGGGTTCTCTTGGGAAGGAAGGTGGATATGCATGGATGCTAGGAAGGCAGACTAAGAGTGTCCACTCCAGCTCTAAAGACCATTCCAGAGAACACCAAAGGAGAAAAGATATGGCCCAGGAAGCAAAGAGGTAGTATTCTAGACAAAGAAGGGGATCGAGGTGCAGGCAGAAGCTCTTTTTTCAAGCCCAGCTCTGCCCCCAGTAACTGCTATGTCCTCACTGAAACTCACTATGCTCACCTGTTAAGATGAGCATTCGGGTCCCCTGCAATTGTCTCAAAGCCCAAGCAAGACAATGGAGGCAGAAGAGGTTCCCAGCCTGAGGAGGGTGACAGCTCATGTGAGGAAGTTGGTTATTATTAATGAGAAAGGCTTCAGAGTCAGAGTCAAGGGCAGGCCAGGGACGAAGGCTGGGAGTGGCTTGCTGGCACCTGGAGGTGTGAATGGCATTCAGTGC
>RCUC01035002.1:0-15264 GCA_003697995.1 Taxidea taxus jeffersonii
GGGGCAGTTAAAGATTGGCCCTGGCGTGTGCACCTCCCTGACACACGCCTGCAGACTTCCGAAATGGGAGGCTCGTCCGCCGCTGTGTTGATGGTTTTTCATCGTTTCCCATCGCACAGCAACACTATTTCTAAACTGTGGCTGGTTCCAAAGGGAGGGCTCCTGGGAGGGTTGGGGGCCGTCCCTGGCGCATGTCACAGAGCTCTGGAGAATTGTGACAGTGTGGGAAACCGGGCAGCCCTTCAGTGACCTGACTTCCAGAATTTGGCCCGCCTGTCTCCAGAGACCCTCTTCTCACCAGGGTTTGCTTGTTTGGAGCCATTCCTACTTGTCCGTGAGGGTGTGAATCTGGGACACGCCAGGGAAGTCTGCCTAATTCTTCAAGCCCTTTGACCATGAACTAACTCAGGCTTAAAATTCCATCCTTAGAGCTGTTCCTATCCTTTGGCTATTGTTAAAATTCAAATTTTGAATTCTGTGAAGTGAAGGCTACAGTGCCCTGTCCTCTTAATCCCGATCCTACACGTTCTGCTGCATAGAATTCTCTAGAGTTCGTAGCTCATTGTGGCCTCCCTGACCTCTGAATGCCTACAGGATCTATCTTTGTGCACCAAGCACCCTAGGCCCTCCTGATACACTATGCAGGCTGTTCTCTAGCCCATTGAGTCTCAAGTCAGGGCACGTTTGTCCTCCAAGAGACATTTGACAATGTCCGGAGATTTTGCTTGTCGCAGCTCAGGAGAGTGATGGTCTCGTCTAGTGGGTAGAGACCAGGGTAGCACCAGCATGACCCCTCCAGGAACGGCTTACCCAGAACAGAGCTGAGGTTCAGAGACCAGGCTTTACTCAATGGACGTCCCCCCTGCATATTTTTAATACTATTTTTTAAAAAGGGGCTCCTGGCTGGCTGAGTTGGGGGAACATGTGACTCTTGAACTTGGGGTTGTGAGTTTGAACCCTACATTGGGTGTGGAGATTACTTAAAAAAAATCTTTTTTTTAGGAGCGCCTGGGTGGCTCAGTGGGTTAAAGCCTCTGCCTTCAGTTCAGGTCATGATCCCAGGGTCCTGGGATCGAGCCCCGCATCGGGCTTTCTGCTCACTGAAGAGCCTGCTTCCTCCTCTCTCTCTCTCTGCCTGCCTTTCTGCCTACTTGTGATCTCTGTCTGTCAATTAAAATTAAAAAAAAAAATCCTTTTTAAAAATAATAAATTCAACTAGTCCTACAATAGGAGTAAGTATTAAGCCTTACCAGTTACCTACAGGGCAACATGAATGACTTTAAGAGATCTGTTGTGAGAACCTTCTGAAGGGGTGGGGGTTGGACTATTTGGACATGGGTAGAGATAGGGGTGGCAAGAGTGGGTGGAGATTCTTCAAAATTGAAACTCCAGGGCAAATTTCACTTTTCCTGGGGCAGGTGCTGAGGGATTCCTCTCTGATAAGTTGTCCATTTCTTCTAATGTGGTTGTTAGTTAACTGGGGTATATATATATAGATAGATATATGTAGATAGATAGATACAGGGTACATATAGGTGTGTATGGATACATATATAGATCTATATAGATCTCAAAAGCCCCCAGGGAGCTTTTCTTTCTTTCCTTTAAAATTTTCTATTTACTTATTTACTTAAATATTTTATTTGTTTATTTGACAGAGAGAGAGCAGGAGCAGGGGGAACGAGAGGGGGGAGGGACAGAAGGAGAGGAAGAAGCAGGCTCCCCGCTGAGCAGAGAGCTTGACATGGGGCTTAATCCCAGACTCTTCCATCATGACCTGAGCTGAAATCAAGAGTCAGATGCTCAACTGACTGAGCCACCCAGGCAGCCCTGTGATAAGGACTTCTAAAATATATTCTCTTAGCAACTTTCAAGTATGCAATACAGTATTATTGACTATAATCACCATGCTCTGTGGGACATCCCCAGGACTCATTTATTTTATAACTGGACATTTGTACCTTTTAACCCCTTTCACCCATTTTATCCTTCCTATACCCCACACCCCCTCCCGACAACCACAAATCTCTTGTTACCTGTGAGCTTGCTTTTTGTTTTGTTTTTTAGATTCCAAATGGCCTCGTAATTCCTAGTGTATTTTAATGTACTATTACTTAAATTTAAAAGGATAACCTATAAAATTACGAAATTTCGGAGGGATGAAGTTGTCATTCACGAAATACCAATTTTACTCATGTGTACTCACCGCGTGGCTGAAAAGAATATTAAAGGCAGGCTTTCATTTTTTAAATTATGCCATGTTAATTTGAAAAACCGAGTTAATAAAATCACAGAATTTTAAATCTAAAAAAAGAAAAAACCTCCCAAAGCAGAAGAACGAACCGTGATTTTTCTGGTTTATGGCCCCTGTAAATTAAGATAGAAAGCCCTTTCCTGCCTGGGCTTGAATCTGCAGTCCTGAGAGATAATGAGCCCCCAGGCCAACTCTGCCATTTCTGTTACCAGGCCCAGGAGCTGAGGGGGTGTTATCGGAAATACAACTTCTGAATCCTGAAGTCTGGACGCACAAGAAAGGAGGAAGCTACACTGAGCCCTTGGTAGATTTTTTCCATTATGCAGGGAATCAGAATTTCAAAGCAACTCATTAGCCCTTTAAAAAAAAATGTATCCTTTTGTCTATTTGCTTGCTCATTCTGTCGGTCAGCCAACATCTGTATTTGAGACTGCCTGTCCATAAAATCATGCCATGTGTACTGGAGATAGTGATATTATAAAAATAGCTTCCTTGGGGAGTTTCCATCCACTAGGGGCACAGAACAAAAGAAAAACCACATAAAGATGAAAAACAGAGTGAAAGAGAAAATACTTTAGACTCTGTCCAACATGTCATTAATCTCCTTTTGGTCCCAATTTCCTCATCTATATAACAAGGAAGTTGGACTCAATGGCCTTCAACATCCCTTGAGTGCCTGTGTCCTCTGTGATAGAGCCAGAGTCACTAAAGGATGTCACATAATGGGGCGCCTGGGTGGCTCAGTGGGTTAAAGCCTCTGCCTTCGGCTCAGGTTATGATCCCAGGGTCCTGGGATCGAGCCCCGCATCGGGCTCTTTGCTCTGCATGGGGCCTGCTTCTTCCTCTCTCTCTGCCTGCCTCTCTGCCTACTTGTGACCTCTGTCTGTCAAAGAAATAAATAAAACCTTTTTAAAAAAAAAAAGGATGTCACATAAAGACAGGAGACACCTGTCAGGAGATCACCTCCAAGGCTCACCTGTGGATACTAATGTCTGTCAGTGCTTGGGGTTGGGGCCACGAGTGTCCTCCTCTAACCAAAGGCCTTGGCCCTTGGTCCTTCCTGAGTTACTCATGTCCTCACTGGATATAGTCCTTAAATCTCAGCCTATCCACCGGTAGGATTGGGCTTAATTGGATCTGCTGCCTTGGACCTATGGGATATTGTTCTCCTAAGCACCTGTACACCTACCTAATCCTGCCCTTCCTGCCTAGCCCTATATGAGCTCTTTCTTGGTGGCATGGCTTGGCTTTTGCTCTGTTTTCTTCCATGGGTTCATTGAACGAATATGTATTGAATGCATCTTCATATCAGCACCATCCTTGGTACTGGACATGGATGTAGATGCAAGAAACGTGAGCCCTGCCTCACAGGTTCCACAGTCCAGCTCTGCCTGGCCTGCCCTCATCGGGTTCTTGTCACTTTCTGTTGCTCATAACTCAAGCTGCTGGCTGGAATCCTGCCATAAAGGAAATGAATGCCCAGAAACGGATGTCCTGCGCTCTGGCCGCCACATCTAGTCTGAGAATTGGACCACTGCTGGCCGACAGGCATGCCTGTCTACATCTCAGACTAGCAGGCACTTGTCTTTTCTTCTGGATCCTCGGCATGGGCCTTGCCCTCTGCATGTGGACCTCTCCTGTCTCGGGGCCCTATCCAGTGCTGGCTTCCTCCCCCAACTCATCACATCACTTCTTGAATCACCAACGGCGGCCAGTTCCACCTGCGTATTGACAGAATGGAAGACCCATGGTCACCCTCAGAGCCTTGGTCATGATCGGGGCATCAAAACCACATTTTTATTCAATATGCTCTTAAAGCATCTTCCTTGAGATGTGTCACAAAAATGGGTACCTCTGAAACAGAAGGCTGTACGGTTAATGCAGTAGTGAAACGTTAATGGCATGGAAGTGAGAGTTAAGAGTGTTACACCAAACACTAGCATCTAGAGTCATATTTTGCAAAAACTGAGTAATCGGAAGTAGTTCTGCCAAGACTCGTCATCAGCTTGCTCTTTCTCTGCAGTCACGCTGCCAGTGCAAGGACGATGCTAGTGACAGCCAAAGCCCGCTTTCCTTGGAGACATCAATCCAAAGGTTCCTGCTATCTGTCTCTCTGCATTCCCCTCCCCCATGCCACCCCATCTCAGTAGGAGCTGAATATGTAGCACATATGTGCTTCTCTTTGGCTAAGGCTGGGACTTCTCTCTGATACCCGTAAGACTATCTTGCAAACATATGGGCACATCCTCCCTCCCCAGCCCAGCATCCCCTACAGCAAGGAGCGGGAAGGCAAGGCAAGCCCACGCCACAATATGGAGACGTTTATCTGGAATCAGCTGTCCAGCCACCACCCTAACCCGCCAACGGCACAGTCAGCAAAAGGTCAGGTTTTCTTTAAGAAAGGAGACTTTGAAGCAATTCCCTAGCCTGAGGAATTCCAGAGGAAAGTTGCAGTGGAAATAATTATGAGCCATGCAGTGGGTTATAAATAACATATCAGAGTTCTTGAGCATGTGGTCACCTGCTCTTATGTCACGTCTCTCAATCCCCACGGTCCTGCCCCCAGCCAGATGGGTAGAAGTTCAAGCCACAGGCTGATACCCCGTCCTTCTTCCCTCATTGCTGAAGGTCACTACAAAGACACGAGGGACTGATAAAGAAGTTTCACATAACCACCTCCCTCAACCTCCTAAAGTATATTCTGGATTCCGAGTCATTCCTGGGTATCCCAGAGCCAAGAGAGCCAGGTTTCTAAACAGCCTTTAGCCAATCATGCCTCTTTTGCCACCATTGGCAAAATGAGATCAACACCACCTGCCTGTTACACCAAGATTAACTAAGAAGGGCTTTGAGATCATGGGTGGGTGGGAGCTGACGCTTAGTCCTCCCAGGTAGGGCACTTTGCCTATAGGAACTACTGATCTTCATACCTGCTTTAGAATTAGAATATTATCCCCAGTTTTCACATGAGGAAATTGCATTTCAAAGAGTCTAAGCATTTGCTCCCAGGTCACACAATTGGTAGACTGAGCTGGCATACTAACCCAGAATCTTGTGACTCCAAAAGCTACTAGCTAAAATAGTTAAATTCCCTCTAATGTCTGGATATGCATGTTTATAGAGTCATTTATTCAGTAAATAATTCTTGAGCATCTATTATGTGCCAGAAGTTTGTGATGAATCAAGAACAAATGAAACAAAACTTCTTGGCCTCAAGGAGGTTACACTCTAGTGAAGGCCATCCAAAGAGAAGATAAAATTCTAAAATGTATATTGCTGTTGAGAACACAAATAGATCCTATGAAAAAGTACAGCATGAAAAAATGGAGCTGAATTTATTACAGTGATCAAAGCCAGGAAATTCAGCTGTAAAGATAAGAAACCATATGAGCAAAGAAATGGATTTCCATTTCTGAAGACATTTGTTTAAATTCTGTAGCATCAGTCAGCTATGGAATGCTGTGCACACCTAACAGCTTATTTTTTTTTTAAGAATTTGATGTCTGATTTTTTTCCCCCGTAACATTCAATTCTACATTTTTACACGCTTTTCAAAGATAAGGAAATGAACCTCCAGGTTATGAGCTGCTCTAAGTAATTCAAAGATAATTCCCATAATGGCACAATGCAGCCCTGAGTGGAAAATAAAACAGTTGATTTACTAGAGAGGTGTGAGAGAATGCTCTTAAAACTTCCATGCCTTGCACCAATAGGAGTTGGCATCAGTGGCATCCATGTGAAGATCCTATAAAAGTCAGTACCATACATGGTTCAAACCTGACTCTGCCACCTACCAGGTGTGTGATTTTGGATACATTCCGTAAGTTCCGTGTATCTCAGTTTCTCCATCTGTAAAGTAGGAATAAAAATGGTACTTACTTAAGGTCATTGTAAGGGTTCACTGAGTCAATACACAAAAAGTATTGAGTTGATTCATGTCTGGCACTGCACTTGAGTAAATTCTCCATGAGAGATATTATTTTTTAGGATAGTGTGTCTACATGGACTCATGGCCTAACATTCTGACACAGCCCATTTGCTCTCATGGCATTTGAGATTTCTTTTCTTCAATGGGGGTTAAGCCCATGTAGAAACAGCTTCCCGCCATACCTGACAAAACTTCTTGGTCTATTTCAACAACAAAATCTGAATCGAACTACCACACAGCCTACCAGGTTTTCAAGTACACAGTCACCCACTTAAAGGATTGACTATTGAATTTACCTCGGCCAGAATGATTGCCCTGTCTAGTCCTGATCTAAGGGTGGCTTACATCCCATCACGGTGCAGACCGAGTGAGGCTTCCCAAGGGGTATAAGAAGTACTTTATCCCAACATGAAAACAACTGGTAAAAATCCTTTTACATTAATACATGGGGTCACTTTCATGTCAGAAACTGGGTTAAGGACATTATACCATATTGTTGTGATCCAGAGTTTCAGTTTGGGAGGAAAGCAATGATACGGAGTATCATTTTTCTCAAGGGAGATTATTATCTCTGGCAGCCTTCTGAGTGGTTTGCCAAAACGGAACACAAACCAAAAGATGACTCCAATGAGACTTCATATTTGTTACAAATGGGGTAAGTTATAAATTGTGAAGCTAGCTATTGCTTTTCACATGGACTTGGGAAACAATATGGGGGTCTTCAGGGCAAAGAAGGAAATAGACTGAGGTTGTTTAAGGAACATCTTTTTTTTTTTTTAATGTCATAGCCTAGGTTCCAAATAATGACCTTGATATTCCCCTGCCACCAAGAAAAAAATCTCCTGAGCACCTTTATCTTGAGCACTAAGTTACTGAATAAAATCTTTACTTGGCTCTGAGAAGCAGCTTCTCTTTCCAGCTCAAAATCCATGTGGGCCAGTTGATCAGGATGCTTTCCTACAGCCCTAAAATAAGATATGTCCCTGTGGCTGTCGCTCTACCTCCATAGAAAAAAGGAAAGTGATTTTTTTCCTCCTTGGGTCACCAGTGAGTAACTCTCTCCAGGAGCATATGAAAATATCTTTTCTCTCTTTTCCTTTCTTTTTGTTAAATTGAAGGGTAGTTGACACACATTACATTAGTTTCACATATGTGACATGGTGATTTGACAAGTCTCTCCATTATGCTGTTATGCCGTGCTCATGGCTTCCATCTGTCACCACACAACACTGTCAAAACACCATTGACCATACTCTCTATGCTGTACCTTTCATCCCTGTGACTTGTTCATTCTACAAATGAATGCCTCTATCTCCCACTCCCCTTCACTCTCCCCATCCTCCACACCTTCCCCCTCTGGCAACCACATGACAGTATCTTACTGGAACACTGGTGAAGTGGGCTAAACATTTAGCGGTAGAATGGATTAGATAATAAAAGGTTAAAATACATGCTATTGTGTATATTTAAAAAACTACCTCTTAGTTTCAGAAAAACAAATACTTTTTCTTAGGCATCAGAATATTTCAACTCAAAATATTTTGGGGTCCACATCGTCAACTACTCTCTCTGATTTGCTTAGAAAGAACCTAGTTTTTTTTTTAATTTATTTTTTTATTTAAGCTTTATTTAAACATATAATGTAACCCCACCACCCTCTCCCAACCCCCCTCCCCCCCACCCCCCTCAGTTTGTTTTATGACATTAAGAGTCTCTTTTGGTTTGTCTCCCTCCCGATCCCATCTTGTTTCATTTTTACTTTTCCTACCACCTTAACTCCCACCCCCGTTGCATCTCCACTTCCTCATATCAGGGAGATCATGTGATAATTGTCTTTCTCCAGTTGACTTATTTCGCTAAGCATAATACGCTCTAGTTCCATCCATGTTGTCGCAAATGGTAAGATTTCATTTCTTTTGATGGCTGCATAGTATTCCATTGTATATATATACCACATCTTCTTTATCCATTCGTCTATTGATGGACATCTAGAAAGAACCTAGTTTTAAAATGCATAGAAAACTTCCTAGATTTGTTTCCAAAAAAATTTTTTTTGCTATATATTTGACCAAATTGCTTGAATGCTAAAGAAACTTATATATCCCTGGTGGGCTTTAGGTTAATTTAATCATCAAAGACATCTGCAGATTTTATTAAATGCCTGATGATACCATTTGACTATTTACAAGGAGTCTGAGTATAAAAACTACTATGATTACTACTACTATCCCTGCTAGGAAAAACATCTATATTTATTTAGACAAATACATTTTCTGGGAGTAAAATTTTCATCCTAAAACAACTAAGTATTGTCTTGAGGGATGTGACGCTATTACAAGGCATGAATGGAGTATGTTGCTATCAGACTGGGTGGGACTGAGAGGAAGAGAACGGCAGGGCCAAGATGGACAGGACCACCTATGAGAGCAGGAGCATAAGGACAGGCCTTGGAGCAAAACGACAAAAAGAATAAAGAAGTAAAGAAGTAAAGGAAGATGCAAGCCCACTCACCCACGTTGGAAAGCTCCTAGTACAGTGTCAGCCCCTGTCCAGGAGCTTCTCTAGAATGCAAAGCTGGGGCCATGTACCAGCGCAGGTAGGTACATGCTCTGAACCTGAGTCTTGGAGACCCAGAGCCTGAGCTTGGCTGAAGTAAAGCACAGACTGACCAACATGGTCTCAGGGAGTATCTGCTTGTCACCAGGACGATAGGTCAAGTCAGTTGGTTTGGCCAAATAACCAGCTTATTTGGTATAAAAATGTCAAATTGGTTTTTTGAAATTCATAAGTCAATTGATGCGAAGTGAAGGAAACTAGAACCTGTATAAAATGTTATAAATAGGGTTTAGAATAGAGCTACCTTATGACCCAGCAATTGCACTACTGGGTATCTATCCTAAAGATACAAACGTAGTGATCCAAAGGGGCACGTGTACCCGAATGTTTATAGCAGCAATGTCCACAATAGCCAAGTTATGGAAAGAACCTAGATGTCCGTCAACAGATGAATGGATAAAGAAGATGTGGTATATATATACGATGGAATACTATGCAGCCATCAAAAGAAATGAAATCTTACCATTTGCGACAACATGGATGGAACTAGAGCGTATTATGCTTAGCGAAATAAGTCAACTGGAGAAAGACAACTACCACATGATCTCCCTGATATGAGGAAGTGGAGATGCAACGGGGGTGGGAGTTAAGGTGGTAGGAAAAGTAAAAATGAACAAGATGGGATCGGGAGGGAGAAAAACCAAAAGAGACTCTTAATGTCATAAAACAAACTGAGGGGGGTGGGGGGAAGAGGGGTTGGGTGAGGGTGGTGGGGTTACATCATATGTTTAAATAAAGCTTAAATAAAGTAAAAAAATAAATAAATAAATAAAAATGAAAAAAAATAAATAGGGTTTAAGCCCAGCAATCTGGATAAAAGAGCTATAAAATTAATTGAAAAGGAATAAAGTATATATAAATGTCAGATATTATTACAATGCCATTATTTTACTGCACCTCATTATTGGATTCATTTATGTTACTATTACATTTCCAATTTGGGCATGAAAGCTAAATTGCTATATTCTAGAGAATGTATATTTTGGTATCCATGCTGAATTTTTTTTTTTTTTGCATGCAAATAAATCCTAATAATTGCCCTTGTTGGCAGTCATGGATTTCTTAGGACCTTTTATCTGCAACCAAACTAATTGGCCTTGAATCCATTCTGACATCATTTTAATTATTCACTAGTTAATAATTCTTAAAAGCAACTTCAACATTAAAATGTCTCTAAGAGTGTTTACTGAGTTGTTCAATCCCATATAATAATTTCATACAATATTCATATCAACCTAAATTTTCCCTGAGATCTTTATAAATGTGTACATTTTTATATTCAGAAAATAACTTTAAAATCCTAATGACCGTGAATAACATCTTTTGCATGATAGATATGCACATTCTCCAAACAACTTGTTTCTCCACATAGTTTGAGACTCCTTGATGTCAGTTTTTAAGAATCAGTTGGGTGTTGAGTGGCTCAGTCCGTTAAGCATCAGACTCTTGATTTCAGCTCAGGTTGGTAGTCTCATGGGTCATGGGATTGAGTCCCACATGGGGCTCCACACCCAGCAGAGAGTCTGCTGGCAGATTTTCTTCCTCTTCCCCTCCCTCTCCTCACTTTCTCTCTCTCATGCACACGTACACACACACTCTCTCTCTGAAATAAATAAATCTTCTTTTAAAGGAATCAGTTGAGAAAGCAGTTAAAAAATGTCTATTCCCTCCTGTGCATAAAATGTTATGATGCACCCTGTCAATGTCCTGCTCATATCCCAACAGAACATTTTACTGCAACCATTGAAAGCAGGAAAACAATTGAAAATAAGAAAAAAATATGAACAACACTAGACTATAATAGTCTAGTGGGCTGTCTGAAGTCGGGCTCCCCAGATGAGGATTTGTGTATAAGTAAAGGTAATTTGAGGACTGGGGAAGTGGGGCCAGGAAGAGAAGTCCCATCCAGTGTAATTTGGTTTCATCTTACAGGAGAGTTTTAGAAGGCATCTAGGTCAGGGGCAAGGGAGCTAGAGTATCTCTATCTCTCACCTGTCAACCATAGGTCATGGGGCATCCTGGAGAGTATCCACATCCTGGAGAGTGGAGAGAACCAGGGGACTCATAACTTTCCAGGCATTTACTGCTGTCTTACTGGCAGGGAAACAGGTTATAGCTGCTTGGGAGCAACCTTCCGACAGGGAGATGGGAGCACAGCAGTATGCCATCAGTGTGAACAGTGCATCTGGACGTGGCCAAGTGTGATCATAGCAGAGGGGTGAGAACTGACAACATCTGACCACCTCAACTATGGCAACCCTGGCTGTGGGGAATTGCCAACTTAACTTAGGCCATAATTGCTGTAATAGATCAGAGAAAGAAGAGCTCCCCTCATCATAAAAGTTCAGTTCTACTCCCTTTACTATAAATTTTCCAGGCACAGGCCTGCCCCAGTTCATTGCCACCTATGACTGAGTAAGTCCCTCTACTTCTGAGATTCTCTATAAGGAAGTCACTTTCCCAGGGATAGAAAGCACACTCTACAGTGACACATCAGTAACAACTGATGTTTTGATCTCCACCCATTTTGCTTGTATATACCTTAATTAGTTCAGCATTCGGATGGGGAGATGAGGGATTTTTTACTGGGCCTCCTCAAAACTTAAAAAAAAAACGTAGTAATAGTTAACATTTACTACATGCTGGGAATAATTCTAAACACTTTGCCAAAGTGATCGCATCACATCTTTTCAACAGCTAGACGATGTAAGTCATGTTTCCACATTCCAGTCGTGAAACTCAAAGTACAGAGAGGTTAATGATCTTGCCCAAGGTCCCACTGCTGCAAGTAATAGGGCCAGGATTTGAACACAAGAACAGTCCACTTACAACGTCTATGCCCTTAACCACTAGGTTAAAGACAACTGAACTGAGAACCGGAGGAATTGCCAAGGGATGGCTGTTGCATGAGGATAGGGACCGCATCACAGAAACCACAGGACAGACTTAGCAAAAGGTGGGATGGAGAGTTAGGAGGTCCAGGATCAGTGAGAGTGGAGGTGGATTGACATAGTAAGTGAAAAACACCAGATCTTAAGGCAGCCTGCAGAGCTAACCCGAAGTTCGCTGGCTACCTCTCAGTAAACACTTAGTGTAAAAAGACTCAGAGACCTGACCAGATCTTGGCATCAGAAGATCACATGGGAGATTTGAAAGATTAATTTCAAGGACAATCAAAACTGGTCAACCTCCTGTCCTCTAATGACACACGATCACAGAGGACTCACCACTCCCAGTAAACTCAGGTTTCACATGGGTTGTTTTTCCATGTTTTGGTTGTATTCATTTATTCTGTTTTTGGACTCACAGGACTTTTTGAATCTATGGATTGATGTCTTCCATCACTTTGGAAAATTCTTAGTCATTATCTCTACAAATTATGCCCTTTTTTTCAAACCCCATTTTCTCTCTCTTTTTCTGGGACTCCATTTAAAGGGTTTTAAGCTTTCCTTCACATGAACCTCATTATTTTCTGTTAATTTCATTACTAAGTACTTTTTGTTATTATAATACTGAAAGGGTTTTACCTCCATGATAATTTCTAGGTGGTTGTTGCTTGTGGATCTTAAAGGTCTTGGTCTTTATGTTAATTTTGTACCCTGCTACTTTCTTATTGTTTGTAGAAGTTTTTCATTTATTCTTGTAAGTCTCCATATCATCTGAAAATGGTAATTGATCTATCTTTTCCTTTTCAATTTCATACTTCTGATTTTTTCCCTTTTTCTTTCTTTTTTCTTTTTTTTTTTTTTAATTTATTTGTCAGAGAGAGAGCGAGCACAGGCAGACAGAGTGGCAGGCAGAGGCAGAGGGAGAAGCAGGCTCCCTGGCAAGCAAGGAGCCGGATGTGGGACTCGATCCCAGGACGCTGGGATCATGACCTGAGCCGAAGGCAGCTGCTTAACCAACTGAGCCACCCAGGCATCCCTCCCTTTTTCTTCCTGATTGGCAAGTACCTTCTATAAATTAATAAGGGGAATCCTTGTCTTTGTTTCTGACTTTAACTAAAGTAATTTCAGTTTTTGGGTTGAGGTAGCTTTATTTATTCATCTTAAGGAAGTATCTATCTTGTCCTACCAAGTGTTTTGCTTTGTTTTGTTTTCTTTAAGTCAAGATGGTTGTTGAATTTTTTCAAATGCTTTTTCAGCATCTATGGAGAGGATCAATAATTTCTCTTCCTAACAACTATTATTTGATGAATTATGTTAATGGATTTCCTAAACTTGAACCATTCTTGCCTTCCTGAACTAAACTCTACTTGGTCATATTATTAATTTAATGTTCTTTCAGATTCTACTCTCAAATATTTTATTTAGGATTATTGTGCATCAAAATTTAGAAATGGGTTTATCTTTGGTTATACTTGTTTTAGAGAGAATATGTGGTGGTTTCATTTCTTTTCCAAGGCTACAGTATTTGAAAGCCATTGGTATTATCTACTCTTTACTGGTTTTATCAAATTCACCTATAACACTACCTAGTCCTGTTTCTTTTGCAAGGTTGTAGCTTTTTGACAATTTTCTCTATGTCTTCTACAAAAATCAGATTATTTAGATTTCCTAACTCCTCTGGGAATCACTTCTGGTAAATGTGGTAAATTTCCAGAAAGTTATTCATTTTTATCAAGCTTTTCAAATTCATTTGCATAAATTTTAGTCATCTGTGATGGTTCCTTTAATGTGGTTATTTCTCCTTTGTTATTTTTAATTTGTGTATCTCTGCTTTCTCCACATCTTTAAAACATTCCTGGGTATTTTTCAATCATAAATGTTACATGCTAAATTGTCTTGGCATATGAAATTGGAACTCTTAACCAATGTCCAACTACCAACCCAGGTATATATAAATAAAAACTTAGTTTATGATAAAAGTGACACTTCAAATTAATTGAGAAAACGGACATATTATGTTGGGTGAAATAATAATTGTTGCATTGGAAAAAAAATTCTTCACACCTAATAGCACTCACTGAAATAAAGTCCAGATGAATCTGAAATGTATGGCAGAAGAAAACATTGTAGAATATTCCTCCAACTTAGGGGTGATGAAATAATTTCTAAAAAAGGTCAAAAAAGTCATAAGGAACATAGTGGTATATTGGTCCCTTTAAAATTTTTCTTACAAAAAAGGCACTATATATAAAACTATGTCACAGGGAGAAAAGGTTGCAATATATTTATTAATATCTAACATGTATTGAATCCTTAAAAATTAATAAGTAAATGCCAAATAACCAATTACAAATGGGCAAAAGATAGAAAAAATGTATAGAAATTAAAAATACATAAAATATATTCAAATTCACTATAACCTGAAAAGTATAATTTAAAATGACAGTGAATCAATTTTTCCCTATTAGATTGTTAAAAATTAAAATAACTGAAAGTATCAAATGTTTGACCAGGAACTGATGCATAATACAAATAAGGGGGAGTGAATCTGAAAGAACAATTTCTTAGAATGCACATACCCTTTGATTCAGCTGTTTCCCTATCCTAAAGACATACTTAGATATCATAAAGATGAATATGTAAGGATGTTCACTATTGGTTATTTAGGGAAGTAGTGATACAATATATGTTGTATCTATAATATAAAATCCTAGCAGCCATAAGAAGGAGAAAGCAAAGTGACATGTAGTGATGTATGAAGCACTGTAAGACATATTATAGACTGAAAAAAAGTTGAAGAATGATCTATATATTATGATTGCATACATAAAGTGACAAAATCATGTATGTGTAATATGTAGTCTATATACAAATGCATTTTTTAAAATTTATTTATTTGTCAGAGGGTGAGAGAGAGAGCAAGCACAGGCAGACAGAGCAGCAGGCAGAGGCAGAGGGAGAAGCAGGCTCCTGTTGAGCAAGGAGCCTGATGTGGGACTCGATCCCAGGACACTGGGATCATGACCTGAGCCGAAGGCAGCCGCTTAACCAACTGAGCCACCCAGGCGTCCCTACAAATGCATTTTTAAAAGAAAGACCAGAAGGATGTTCACCCAAATGTTCATATTCTCCTCTCTAGGAAGTAGAGGAGTAGAAGAATGAAGACATTCACATTACTGCGCATAGACATTTTGTAATTTATATTACCTGAGCTATTTTCACTAAGAATGTATTTAAGGCTGGGCAGTATCATTTTTTAAAGGGAGTAAAAATAAAAATATTTTTGATGGTATGGGCCTGCCTATATGTATGTAGGGGACAGGTGTGATGAGGAACAATTAAGTGTGACCCATTGTCACTCAATCAGGATGCCCTTTTGTATGTCAGTGAAATACTTTGTAGTACAGAACAGATCCTTCAATAAGAAACAAATATGTTTAAATCCTTTCTGTCTCTACTTCACACACAGACACATATTAATTTATTCCCCAAGTGTTTGTTGACTATAGACCTAATTCTAATGCTGTTGTAAGTGTGAAGTGATGATACTTTCTCATCACCCTGTATAGGTAAAAATA
>RCUC01035119.1:0-13812 GCA_003697995.1 Taxidea taxus jeffersonii
TTGGAGCCTCCTGCCATGTGAGAGGTTTGCAACATTTCCTGAACCATAGAGAGGGAAGGGAAATGGGCTCCTAGATCCAAAACCTTCAGACTGAAGTGTTCGCCAGGTGCTTTGCAATCTGCCTTTCCATAATCCCCCCTCATTATCTCTGTGATGGGGTTTATCATGCCGGCACTGCACTTTACTGAATAAATGGAGGGACAGATGGAGATGGCAGAGTTGGAGGAGAACAAGAGAGGATCTGGAGCTGGAGCTCTTCACAGGGATGGCCCGCCTGTGGGCTTCCTGTGGGGACAAGCACGTGACGGGCGCCTAAGTATTGGCTTTCAGTAAAAGCTGTGGCGAGAATAAAATACGCAAGGGGAAGGTGAGCTGCTGTTTATTTGCAAAGTTTTGAATGCGATTATACATCAAATTAGTGAAGAGATCCTCCTGTTGAAGGAGAATCCCGTTTCACACCCTTTGGCATGGGGAATTTTCTCGATCTGGACTTCATAAGGAATCTTCCAGGCATGACGCTCCAAAATGGTCAGTAGATGCAGGAAGCACGAGGGCTGAGGTGGCCGTTAGATGATGGGTTGGTGCGCATCCCCCCCCGGGGTTTGGGTTGCTGACGAAATCTTGGATGTTGCAGCTGACGGCTGGTGGGTTTGTCCCTGTGTCTGTCTGTCCATCCATCTAAACCCTGTGTCTGTCTGTCCATCCATCTACCCATTCCTGAACCCACCTCTCCGCCCACCCATTCCAGTTGGCCCTGTAGGAAGAGTTATTATTACTTATGAGTAGTGTGCTTATTCATCTCACAAGGACTCGGTTTTTGCAGTTAGAAGATAATGGGTTATGTCTAGAATATTTAAAGAATATTTAAAATATTCTGTTAATATCAGCATCCCGAGGTGGTTATATTTGATTATGTTCGAGACATTGGAGAGAATATAAATATGAGTTAAACATGCGTCCTCCCTCCTGCCTTGTAGTTCATTGTAGTTTCTAACAGTGAGACAGGCTTTCATATCCCCATTGAGCAGATGGGGAAAGCGAGGCAGAGAACAGGATTAAGTAATTTGCCCAAGGCTACCAGGCAGGCTGTTGAGGGACAGAGATGGCATTCAGGAGAAGGTCTGTCCATCTCTTTCCAGTCCGCCCTAAAGACTGGGTCAGGAGGGAGATGAGG
The DNA here is from genome assembly GCA_003697995.1 of Taxidea taxus jeffersonii. NCBI lineage: Eukaryota > Metazoa > Chordata > Mammalia > Carnivora > Mustelidae > Taxidea > Taxidea taxus. The sequence continues at coordinate 1,175 of RCUC01035119.1, forward strand.
CCGGCAGGGCATTTCAGGAGAATAAAAGACCCGCTGTGTGGGCATCTGTGAGGACCGTCCGGGACCTCCAGCCACCCGGAGCACCATGGGCCCAACGGTCGCTGTAGGAGCCAGGCGTGGGAAGCTGGCTGGACTTCCCTGATGTCTGGCTACAGGATCTGATTTTCATTCGGCCCCATGGAGATTTGGTGCAGGGACACAACTTGAACAGAAGAGTGCATTTTAGGATGTTTATGGCTCTAAGACCTTCTCATGATTCTAAAACACTTGCCTGCAACTAAGCTTTTCAGTGCGGTGTCCAGAAACCCCCTCCCCTAGTGTCTCCAACGGTCTGGCCCTTGAGATGTTTCGTCCCAGGGCTTTTTGTCCTCAGGCACAACTGGCCCCCTCCACCGTCAGCACTTTTAAAAATCCTTTCTCCATGCTTGGGATTTTGAGAAGAAAATTCCTTAATCTCCACCCCCCACCCCCCACTCCCACCCGTGCTGTTCCCGTGGTTTTAACCTATTTCCTGTTCTTTCAAAACTTCTTCTATTAATAAATGAATAATTAGATCTGCTTTGGCTTTGCTAGTGAAAAATACACCATAATATTTAGATTAAAACAGCCTATAACGACACTAGAAAAATACATCCCGGTTACATGATGAGTTCCTCCTTTTCCTTTTTATTCGCAGTATCCTGGGGTGGCCTACTGGAGAAAAAATACTATTTGATTCTCCCTGGGTGGTCGGAAAGACTCTTGTTTGTTTTGTGTTGAGGCTTCAAAGGCACGCAGGCTTTCCCTACATAAAGATGTACTAAGAAAATGGGGATTTTTTGAAGTTGCTATGTATAAAGGGAAATCCAGAGCAACCATCTTCCTTTAGAACTACAAGCTAATGTGATTAGAGGGTCCCTTTTTACCCCAGATCTTTGTTGTTTCTGTGCTTGGTCGATGCCACCTGTCTTGGGGGTGGGGGGTGGGGAAGATCTGTGCTCTTGAAAACCATTGCCACCTGTGTGTGCGTATGTTTCTACCCCCCCAGCACATATTTTAATTTTTAAACCCACATTTATTGTGCACATCATTTTTTTTTTAAGCGAAGGAATCGTGGTGTGTGCGTGTGCACGCGCCCGTGTCCGGGAGGGCGCTCCGGGGGCGAGCTAAGGAAACATACTCTGGGCCACGTGTTCTGCACATTCCAATTAGTAGGGCCCTCCTGCTGTGGTGTGGGAGAAAAGTTTGGATTGGGGTCAGGGCTGGCTAAATGTAGGCTCCTTGTTCATGCAGTCTTTGCAGAACTCCCTCATTAGCACCTTGAGGTCAGTGGGAGCCAGGGGATGCTGGTGTCGGGTGCACCGTTGGTATTTTCTGCTGTGTGTAGCGTGTGTCGGCCATTTTAAATAAAATCCTTATTTTCTCCATTTCATAAAATTAATTGTACTTAATGGGGGAGGTTGATAGTGCTGAATTATTTTAAGCCTGGAGGGAGCAGAGCAGCTGTGTCCTACATCAGACCACTGATCTATCTAATAGGTTGTCTTGCCACCTGATTCAGTGGACGAATGTGCGTAACCAATTATGTGAATCCCTGTATGGAGTGAAAAATGACCTTGGGCCCCAAAGAGGGAGACCATTGCTTTATGCAGTGTGTTCACCCACTGGAGCTGTTTTGTTGCATTGGCCGAAGAGGAAACGTGGTGTATTTCTAATCTCTAGAATTTTATTTTCTTTAAAGAAAAAAAAAATAAGAAGAAGAAGAAGAAGAAGAAAGAAAAAAGGAGCCACTATGTGAAATAGTTAGATCTTTCATGACTTGCCAGTAACTTTGCTTGCGGAACCAGATGCTTAGAAAATAAGTAGTCTGGGGGGGCGGGGGCGGTGTAGCCTCTAAAAATTTTAAAGGAGGGAAAAACCTCCAAGCTTTTTTCCCTTGTTACACCCAGACATAACCTGCCCTTATAAACTGTGATTTTTTTTTAATGAAGAATATTAGAGAAAGGGAAGTATACATTATTAGAATTAAAAAATTAGAAACGTAAGCTAATTTTGTTCAGTATTGGGCAATTATTTCTGTAATCAAATACATTTTGACAAAGAATTTTAAAAAGCAGATTTTTTAAAAAGATAAGTCTGGGCACAGAAAGCAGACTTCACCCTTGATATAACCTCGCATGTCTTTGTAAGTCCTGGAGTCAGAGTTCACCGTGGCTTTGATGTGACTCTATGAGCAACAGGATGGCGCTCAGTAAACTGCCCCTGGCGGCGTGGGAAGAACGTCCTTCTGGGGTCAGCCAGCTCCTGGTTTTGATCTATGGCTCTGCTACTGCTGGTTCTATGACCTTGGGCAAGTTCCTGTATGCTCTCGGCCAGTCTCTCTGTCCAGAGTCTTCTGTTACTATTGAGACTAGCCTTACAAAAATGATTTTAGAGGGCAAATGAAATAAGCAATAGACAATGGGGTCTAGCGTATATATGTATGTTAGCATTCTCTCTTTGCCTCTGATTACATCCCAGGGCCAGTATTTTTTCAGGAATAGTAATGCACTGTTAGCTTTGGTAGGCACTATGAACACCTAAAACCCTTCATTTTTCACACCATGACGTCTAGCCCCAAAACAGGGGAAAGACGTGCTTGCATTGCCTTATGATAGGAGGCAAGTCCAAGGCCATTCTTATGTGTTTAATAAAGACTCAACTTCCCAAATGTTCCTCTAGAAACCTTCAAGGTAGACCAAAATGTGTACCAAAATGTCACTCTGCTGTGTCCTTCTGTTTACTCTTACAACTTTTGACTCAGTATCCCTTTCTCTCCTAGTACTCTCAGGTGACTACGGAAGCCTTAGCACCCTGCATGCTCAGGTAAGAGACTATTTGGGTGGGGAAGATTTCCAGATAAAAGGTCATACTGATTCCTTTTGTGGCTTCGTCTGGTTCTTGCTCTTTCCTGGGCTGCCCTAAAGATCCTAATGGCCACCATCCTTCTGGTGGTTTTCCTTTTGCTTTGTAGTTTCTTATCTATGTTATCACTTTATTATATTTTTGTTTTTATCTTTATCTCCTCATCCATGCATGTTGTGATAGAAAATATGCCCGGGAATGGTAAACCCTACCATGAGGAGAGGCTTTGGGTACAAGGCAGGTGTCAAGTTAAACTTTTTCAGGGCCTAACTCTTGAAGATAAGAACCCTTTGTTTTTTTAAACATCGATACAATACTGTTTTCATGCCTAAGACCATAGGCAACTGTAATTTTTTAAAAAAGATTTTATTTATTTACTGGGTAGGGGGAGGGCCAGAGGGAGAAGCAGAAAGAATCTCAAGGTCATTGTGTTGAGCTTGGAGCCAGACTCCGGGCTTGAGGAGAGGCTTGATCTCACAACCCACGAGGATCCTGACCTGAGCCGAAATCTAGAGCTGGATGCTTAACCAAGACCGAGCCACCCAGGTGCCCCAACAATGATTCTTTTGTATGAACTATCCAGTCTGTTAAATGTTCCCATCGTACAGGCAGATAGTATAATAACAAATCTTAGGGATGTCACGTACAACACGGTGACCATGGTCAGTGCTGCTGCTGTGTATTTGACTTTCTCCTCTCTCTCTCTCCCCCTCTCCTTTTTTAGTATCTATCTGAGATGATGGATCTTAACTAACCTTATTGTAGTGGTCACTTCAAAATATATGGAAGTCAAATCATTATGCTCTACACCTTAAATGTAAACAGTGCTGTATGTTAATTTTATCCTCATCAAACTGTGGAAAAATTAAAAAAAATAAAAATTAATCTCTGGTATTTTGTATGTTTGGAGGTGCCAGTTTCGTCTGGAGCAGTGGTTCTCAAGGTGAGGTACTGAGGTCAGCAGCGTCGGGCATCCCTTGGGACAGTGTTAGAAATGCAAATAGTTGCATTATTAATCTGCCCCAGATGGAATCAGAGGTCCTGGGGCTGGAGATTCTGTACAGTCCTCGGCTGCACAAGCTGAACTCTCCAAGGGAGCGTGGAGTGATGATTCTCTAGGTGATTCTAATGCGTGGTAGAGTGAAGGAAGGGAAATCCTGGTCCTAGGAAAACCACCATGTTTTACTCTCTATACGCCCTATTTTATGTTTGTCTTTGGGTTTAACACAAAAGCATATCCAAGATGCTCAAAATACACGAGATGGTGCGCTTCACTGGGTCACCGTGATACAATAAGAAACATACACTTAGGTCAGCGCTCCTAAAACCCTTCTAATATCCTAAGACAGAAGCATTTTTTGTTTGTTTGTCTTGTTTTAATATCTGCTTATCGTTCCCTGGTCCTAAAACAGCTCTGGGGCGGTATGTTTTGTGATTCAAAACAAGCCCCTTAACCATACCTGAGTTTCTGTTAATAAGGCAACTCTTGGAAAGCCTCTAATTATGGGGGCTGGTTGCCTGGGGAACACCCTGATTAGAGGCCTGGGGCTCCCAAGCTCCGCCCCCTGACCCCCAGCGAGGCGAGAAGGGGCTGCAGGTTGAGTTAACACCAGTGGCCCATCATTTAGCTCATTATGCCTACCCTAGGAGAAGGGGTTTGGAGAGCTTCTGGGGTGAAGCTGTTGGAGGTGCTGGGCGCTAAGCATGGCAGGTGGCCCCCCGTTCGCCCCTCGCCCCAGGCGTCTGCTCCTTCGGGCCGGCCCTGAATTGCAGCCTTCCTAACACACTGGCAACCTGGTAAGTAGCTGGAAATTGTGCAGCCCGAGAAAGGAGTTGGGGGAACCCCTGCTTTAGACAGCTGGTGGGTCGGCGTCCCCCGCGGTGGGCGCGGGGTCGGGGTCTGGAGCGCCGGTGTGAGAAGGGGGACGTGGGGGTCTGTGCTTTCTCACGGCCAAGTTGGAGTCTGAGGCTTCCATTGCCTTCTGGGGCCTGTACCAAGCCCACTTCCATCTCTAGCCACACGGAGCCGCGAGCTCCGCCTGCTCCCAGGTGGGGACGCCAGCCCCACAGCGGCAGCAGCGGCGCCCAGGACTCCGTGGTCCTCAAGGCAATGACAGGACAGACGGACTGAAGTGAGAGCTGCCATTTCTTTGAGTGTGTTTGCTAGAGAAATCTGCTTCTCCAAAAGCGCACTTCTCAACGCTGGGCTTCTCAGCGGCCGGTTACACCCGCGAGGCTTTCAGAAAGACACGGTCCCCTGGCCTGACCCCAAGACACTGCCGTTTCCTGTGGATTGGGGAGCTGGTGGGGGACAAGGGCCGGGCTTGGTCGCAGCATCAGCACCAGGCCCGCCTCGAGGCTCTCCAGGTGAGTCTGCAGGTGGTGGTGGTTCAGAGCCAGTGATTTATTTGGTTTGGGATTGAGGTAAGAAAGGAGATGAAAATACAAGGCAAGAGTGTCCTGCCCCCACCCCGGGGTCCTCCTCTTCAGATGAATAGGTGCTTTTCTAGATGGTCGTGCTTTAAGCCATCAGTGCTCTTTGCAGCGGAGGCTGACCCATTCCACAATATTCCTGGCCACTTCTAGGTGCGGAGATCCGATTTCCTTCTCTCGACACACCTGCGGGTGTCTTGGGGTTGGGGGAGGAGGGAGAATATGTGTTTCTGTCGCTTGCAAGCGACCCCTGCCCTCTGAACCTCTGGGGTTCCCCTTCACGGAAGTGGAGATTGCTCCAGGAAGGGGACCCCGAGAGACTGATATTTCGCAGTGTGGACTGGTTTAATGTTTCTAAGGCTATCAGTGAGACCAGAACCTTCCCTGCAGTCCCGAAGTTATGGAAAGGAAAGATTGAGCTGTATTTGTTGGTGGAGTGTTGAAATATTCCATGGAAAAAGGGAAACAAGTTCCACCACTGATTTTTCTTGGCAGCACTGGTCATCTTTCCCCCCAAGTTTCTGGCAAGTGTGACTAGAAATTGACTTGCAGGATTTGCTCCCACTTGCTTCCCAAGGCATCTTCTGCCGGCTTGCTGCTGACTAGCAGTAGTTAATTTGCTATCTCTCACACGTGTTATCCAAAAATCACAGAACTCAGAAATAAACAGCCTGAACTTGGTCGGTCGTATTCAGAGGATTAGCCAGATGTAAATCTGAGTTACACTTGGGAGGTTTCCTGTGCCTCATTTAAAAATAAATAGAACCCTAGCTTTGAGTAGAAACAGATTTTTTAAAAAAATGAAATATCTTACTGGAAAACAAATTTTATTTTTCCAATAAAAAATATGGGGAGGAGGTAAGCTTTTCTTGACGCCAATGCTTATTTTATTTCATGCCCTTTCTTTCTCCCTGCTGATGGCAGATGTGGCAGAAATAAAACCCGATTTCATTTTCCAAAATGGGGAAAAATTAATCATTTAGGAATTTATGTATTCTTAATTGACAGCAGACATTTAAAACCTGATTGGTCACGGTCGACGGTTTAACGTGCCTTTTAGGAAAATACACATTTATGTATATAGCTCAGACTGTTCTGTGGACTCATCACTATATAGCAGGTTGAGGTGTTGGCCTTGAGGAGTTTTGATTCTTAGCCCCTCTACACATTTTTCTCTCACCAAGAGAAAAGTAGAAGCTATTTTTCATGTGATTACAATATGAGTTACATGATTAAAAAATGTTTACTGTTGATATGCAAATTTCCTGCCAGAAATACCAAATATTCATATGTCACCTGTTTTAATTCTAGCAAAACCTATAATCAGAATGAAATAAAAAAAAATCTTTGAAAAATCAGAAAAATAGGGTGCCCGGTGGTTCATGGGTAATCATCTGCCTTTGGCTCAGGTCATGATCCCAGGGTCCTGAGATACAGCCCTGCATCGGGCTCCCTGCTGAGCAAGGGGTCTGCTTCTCCCTCTCCCTCTGCCCCCTGCTTCTGCTCTCTCACTCTTTATCTCAAATAAATAAAAATAAAATCTTAAAAAAAAGAAATTAGAAAAATAAATCAATTTTATTAACTTTTTGTGTTTACCCTTCCAGATTGTACTAAGTCAACTTAATAGACCAATGCCAAGAGGCTGACTCTACTAAGTAAAGATGTTTCAGGAAGACACACGAATTGAGTTACACACCTGCTAAACAGTTCCTATGAGTGGATTTTGATCATTCGGATTTCTAGCACTCCCCAAATTTAACAATTGTGGATCACGTTACCTTTTGTTTTCTATTTATTACAAAAGGGACTATTTGTAACTTAACAGAGTAAAACCTTCTCCTTTGTCAAAACCAGTCCAGATTTCCAACCATCCATTCCGTCTTCCTGCCCACGAAGTCATTTTCTTTCTTCTACAATCCTGAGATCGAAGTTACAATGTCTATTCTTACTCTTTTCTAGGATTAAGGATGGTCTGCCCAGTTAGCTCAGTTTTAGAAGTAATGGAGAGTCAGATACGCAGTAGACTAACTTGGCAGAAGGTCTCCTTCCTGAAAGCTTCTGTCCCTGAAGGTGTGGAATAAGGATGCGGTAGTGATGGGGAAAGTGTCTTCTCATCTTCCTTTTCTCCCCTTGAAAGCTCTTTGGTGGGTAGGTCGGTAGGTAGGTATTATCAAATTTCAATAAGGCTGCAGGGAAAGGCCAAGAGAAAGGAAGAGAGAAAATACCAGAAGCAAATAGTCCTCTCCGCGCTCAGAGCCTGTCCATATGACCGCAGAAACAGATCCTGAAACGGCAGAACCAGACAGCCTCTTCGTTCGTTCCAATGATCTAATTAAATGTGTTTTCACTTAAAAAGGATAACAATGTTAGATCTTAATGGGATTAACCTAACTGAAGTTTATTAGGCATTGCTTTGACAGTAAAGATTATGGATGGCTCAAGTTCCATTTTGAGATTGTAGCTTTGGATCCTGTCATTTTTCTATTGTGTCTCTGCTGAAGGGAGCAAAGTGATCAAACAAAATGTGTGTTACAGGACTGACCCTTGGAATAGAAATAGAGTTTGGATGTTTCTCCCTTTAAATTTTTGGGAAGACTGATTTTCACATGAAGGTGAAATATTTGGCTAAAACAAAGGGGAGTTTTTTTAAATTTTTAATTAAAGAGAATTAAGGATGTATTGACCCCTGAGGGGCTCTCTTCTCAAAATTATCTAGATGAACTGTTTTTTTAGCCTAAGTTCATTGATAACTACCTGCTTTTCTTTTGTATGGGTTGTAGGTACTGAATATTTTTTATCTTGTGGCAAAATCCAAAATTTACCATTCTATCTGCGTGAAATAATGTACAGTTGAGTGGTCCTGAGTACGGGCTTGCACAACCATCCCTTTCCCACTATCCATCTCTATAACTCTTCTTCCCAAACTGGAATTGTACCCATTAAATACTAACTCCTCATTCTGCCTTCCCTTCAGGCCCTGGCAGTCAGCATTCTACCTGTTTCTATGAATTTGACTCTTGTAGTATTTGATTAGTAGAATCATACAGTATTTATTTATTTATTTATTTTTGGGGGGCCACTGGCTCATTTCATTTAGCATAATGGTCTCAAGGCCCCTCCATCTTGTAGCAGGTGTCAGAGTTTTTAAGACCATATTCCATTGCGTGGAGAGGCCATTTTGTTCACTGATCAACAGCACGAATGGGTTTCTTCCAACCTTTTGCTGTTACGAGTCACAGTATTAACAGGGATGTACAGATATCTGTTTATCAATACCCTTGAATTGCTTCCCCATGAGAACTGTCCTTTTTCGATTGGGTAAGGGACCTAAATGCTGGTTTTGATAGCTGATTCAGTGACTTCAATATTCTTTGTAACAAAGCCTTTTATGTAGCTTCATGAGTATTAGTATGTTGGGTATGGGTTATGAAATCCCCACAGGCTTATGGGGACAGATGAACACATGGCACTGAAAATCCCTTTAGAACACACCTGGCTAGACATAACAGTCCACTTTCTCTGGTAAAGACCCATTAGGATAGACAATTTTTTTTTTAAATAGAGTCTGATATCTTATAAAGACCTATGTTTTAGAATCCGCCTTAAGAAGAACTCTTGCTTGACATCTGGAAAAATTAAAGTGACTTCCAAAATTAACATTCTCTGGTTAACCAGAATTCTCAAAGCAGAAGATAATCTGGGATTTGGACTGTATATGTACTCCTAGAGAGTGGGGTTTATGGCTTTGAAAGTAGCATAACAGCTCCTACTACTAGTGCATATCCCCCCTCCCCGCCAAGAACTGTGTCCTTGGTCAAGGGAATATCTGTCTCACTTGTGAAATCAGGTTATACTGGTATCAAACACTGAGATATTGGGAAGATTAAATAAATCATGACACAAATAAGAGCTTAGAACCCACCATGCCAAGGACTGGGTGTGCATTAACTAGTAATAATATCCTAACTCTAACGTATATTTCATGCTCAATAAATATTAGCTACAGGGATCTTCTGGGAGGCAGGAATTGTCAGAGGCATCTGACTTCAGACTGTGTAACCTTGACTGCCTGGCACGGCCTGGCACTTTGCTATTGATCTAACTTATAAGTTATGTGGGCAGCATTCGTTTTTTAAAAAAGATTTTATTTATTCATTTGACAGAGAGATCACGAGTAGGCAGAGAAGCAGGCAGAGAGAGAGGGGGGAAGCAGGCCTCCTGCTGAGCAGAGAGCTGGATGCTGGGCCTGATCCCAGGACCCTGAGATCATGACCTGAGCCGAAGGCAATGGCTTAACCCACTGAGCCACCCAGGCGCCCCTATGTGGGCAGCATTCTTTGGAGGACAGATTCTGAGGAGCAAAAGTCAGTTCTGTGTGTCTGTCTAGAAACCCACGCCATATTAAACGATCACCAAGTATTTTAGACACGCAGCAACAGAGGACCAAACTTCCTTCTGAATACGGTGTCCTTTATTTCCCTTTCTAAAGGTAAACACATTTCCTGGAAAAGGAAATTCAGAAAGGCCATGGTTGGGAATTAAAAAAAAAATTAATATATTTTTATGAAGGTGTTACTGCTCTGTGAATTTTTATTTTGTAAAGAATTTACCAGAAATATTAAGAATAAACCTCACCAAAATTTGGTGTTAGAATTTGTAAGGAAGGTCTACTTATGTCCAGTTAAAAGTAAGAGCAATCCCTCTTAAGATACTAGTATTCTCAGAAGTACTTGTAGCCACTTTTATTCTAAAATACCCGTGAAACATTATTTATACCTGTTAGCAAGTGAATGTGTCCTCTTAATGAGGTCTTATTTTTTCTGAATGCTCATGGTGAGGATTAAATAGTTCTTTGTAGCTGAAGGAACATTCTGTGAACGAAAGTCATAGTTGCCAGACATTTTGCTAGATGCTGTGGATTTAAAGACCGTTAAGAGGGGTGCCTAGGTGGCTCAGTGGGTTAAGCCTCTGCCTTCAGCTCAGGTCATGCTTCCAGGGTCCTGGGATCAAGTCCCACATCCAGATCCCGGCTTAGCGGGGAGCCTGCTTCCCCCTCTCTCTGCCTGCGTCTCTGTCTACTTGTGATCTCTATCTCTGTCAAATAAATAAATAAAATCTTAAAAAAAAAAAAGGACTGTTAAGAAATAATGGTTAAGATGGGTTGAACTCAGTGTGGGATACAGAGGTAAGATAGGAGATTTACTCATTCTGTTGAGGACGGTGGTCTGAAGAAAAGTTAACTGGGCGGGAGCTTTTTCAGGTGGACCAGGAGTTGTCCAGGCAAAGTTGGAGGTGGTGGGGGTTGGGGCAGGGGTGAGTGGTCTCAGGCAGAGGACAAGCCACATACAGGGGTATTAAGAAGCAGCAGATTGGGGGCACCTGGGTGGCTCAGTGGGTTAAAGCCTCTGCCTTCAGCTCAGGTCATGATCCCAGGGTCCTGGGATCGAGCCCCACATCAGGCTCTCTGCTCAGCAGGGAGCCTGCTTCCCCCTCTCTCTCTGCCTGCCTCTCTGCCTACTTGTGATCTCTGTCAAATAAATAAATTAATAAAAAAAAAAAAAGAAGCAGCAGATTGTGTTCTGAAGATCCCTGAATAAGGAGCTGAATTAATGTGGAAAACGCATGGGTTTAGGCAAAAGATGTTGTAAAATTACCTTTGAGTCTTGGCTTATCCTCTATCAAGTTATAGCAATCGCTTTGGGCTTTGTTTTGAGGATTAAAAATAATGTATGTAAACTCTTCAGTAAACCTGACATCACGGTTTCCACACTGATCCCATCATTTATTATGTTGCTCTCCTTTTCATTTGTCTCTTTGTTTTTGGATAATATTACACTTGCATGGTTCAGAACCCCCCAAATGTGAAAAATCTTCCCTGTTTGAGCCTCAGCTATCAAGTTCCTCCTTTTCATTCCCCCACGGAAACCACTATTTATAGTTTCTTCTATGGCCCCCTCGACAAGCCCCTTCTGTGCTCTCCGAGGAAACAGGAGTATCCATCCTATACTTCCTGTTCTTACACAAAAGGTAGCGTATAATACACATTGTGTAATACCTTCCTGTTTTATACTTACCATACACGTTAGCCCTCTTTCCATATCTGTTCGTAGGGAACTTCCTCACATGCTTGCTTTCTTTTCCTTTTTCTTTTTTTTTAAGTACTACTCTTTATTCGGATAGTTTGACTCCCTGCAAACTTACAGTAACGGTACGAGTTCTCATGTCTTCCTGACGCCTCTTCCCTCAGTTTACAGTGTCTTACTATGTTGTCAAACCAGGAAATTGACATTGGTACAACGTTATCAACCCAGATTCCTCATTAGAGGCACTTTACCAGTTTTTATACACATTCTTTTTTTGGAGGGAGGCGCGTATTTCTATGAAGGGTTATCACCCTTGTGTGTTCAAGCCACCATCACTGCAGTCAAGGTGCAGAACTGTTCACTTCCTGGGGCACCTGGCTGGCTCAGGTGGTGGAGTGTGTGGTTCTTCATCTTGAGGGGGTGAGTTCAAGCCCTATGTCGGGTGTAGGGATTACTGACATAGAAAATCTTTAAAACAGTGGGGCACCTGGGTGGCTCAGTCGGTTAAGCGTCTCTTGATTGTGGCTCAGGTCACGATCTTAGGGTTATGAGATCAAGCCTCGTGTTGGGCTCAAATAAAATCTTTTAAACCAAACAAAGAACAACTGTTCCCTTACCAACTCGTACCTTACCACTACCTTCTGCTACTTTTTAATAGTGCTACCCTATTCCCAGTCCTGACCAGTTGGACCCGCCGGTCAATCCATGCATCTTACGTGTGTCTGCTTTAAGAAACCCAACCGTGTATTCTAACTTTCTCAAGGGTAAGAATCGTATTTTCAAATATTTTTATTCCCTATTGGCCCGAGCACTTAATGGGTACTTCATAATGACTTGTGGAAATGCAGGAGTCAAAAACCGAAACAAAGCCAAGCCAAACAGAAGATTCAGAGTTGAAAAACAGATGAGTCAGGATCATTTGCTTTATGAAATAACCAAGTTCAGACTTTCTTAAATCCGAACTCCTCAGTGTGAATTAAGTGACAATTTATCATTTCTTTTAGGACTCCATTAAAAGTACTAAATGATCAGAAACAGCATTTTAAAAGCATCGGTTTGCAGAGTGTTTCCATTTTTATAGTCCCCCTCCCCCCCTCAGGCCCTCTGTCATAGTGGCCTGATAGGGTTTATGATGCCTAGTTGACAGAGTAGGAAACGGGCCCGGAGAGGGAAGAAAGCCAACAGTCATGGAGTCTAATAAGACCTTTGATGTAGGCTGCCCAACAACCTCGGGGTTGA
>RCUC01035152.1:0-12962 GCA_003697995.1 Taxidea taxus jeffersonii
AACCCCAGAGACACAGCTAAAGGATGCAGGCCAGGTAGTGGCCCCCGCCACATGGCACTAACTAGGGCCCTGCTCGCCTTTCACTTAGGGCCGCACTGGCCCAGCTCCAAACTTATGGCGAAAATATTTATTCAACACAGATCTGTTGAGTGCCTTTGTGTCCAGGCTCCTTGCAGGTGGTGGGGCTGCAGATTTCGCACAGAACGTTCAGACTGCCTTGGCTTTTGGAGCACCCAGTGCAGCGGGCAGGCCTCTGAGATGAGGGTTGACCCTGGGCACTCACAAGGAGGTGGCTCTGGCTACCATTCGCCTCTCCTGCATTTTCCTCCTTGCCCTCCTGCCTTCCCCTTTCTGTCCCACTGACCCAGGCACCTGAATGTTGGGTCCCAGTTAGCCCGTGCCACAGACATCCAGAGGCCCCATCAGACCATCTGCTCTGTTTCCAGTCCTTCAGGCTGCACTTGTGCTGGGTGGTGGGAGCAGACAGGCTGGTCAGAGAATCCCATCCCTGCAGCACGGTGCCCTCTGAGCAGCAGCCTCTGAAACCAGGGGCTCTCAGCCCTGGCACCACATTAGAATCACCTGGAGAACTCCTAAAATTATCTTTGCCTGGGCCCCACCCCCAGAGATTCATCTGGAGTTGATTTGGGGTAAAGCCTAGACACAGGTGTTTTTAAAAATTCCCCAGATGACTCTTAACACAGTGCCTCATTCATAGTAAACGCTGAATGCAATGGTCATTGCTAGCATTTTGTTCGTGATTATTATCATACTTTATACAGAGAGACTGAGGCCCTGAGGGGAGCAAGGATTTGGGTGGGATCACATTGTGTGCTGGTGGGAGAGGCAATTAGAACTCAAGGCTCCTGATCCCACCCCTACCACCCGCACACACAACAAAATACATTATTATATATTATACATTATATATTATATATCATATATATGTATTATCTTATATGTAATAATCTAATGTTTCTGTACATAAACAAAGTGGCACATAGTGGGTCCTCAGTAAATAGCTACTGAATTGAATTGCTCCATCAGCACTTGCTGGAGGGTATCTGAGTTCTGGGAAATTCCCAGACTAGACAGAGGAGGAAATGGGGACGTGGATTCAGATCTGAGGTTCATCCTGAAGATGCCACCTGGAAGAGGTCTCTGTGAGGGCGGGGTTGGGGAGGCTAGGCCTCAGGGAGCCCTAACCCACATGCCTCTCTCCAGGTGGCCACGGACAAGGACAACGGCATCCTTCTCTACAAGGGAGACAATGACCCCCTGGCGCTGGAGCTGTACCAGGGCCATGTGAGACTCGTCTATGACAGTCTGAGCTCCCCGCCGACCACGGTGTACAGGTAGGAACCACAGCGCCGCCCACCAAGGCACGAGCTGCGAGAGGAGGCGCCAGGGGCCGCTCTGAAGCTGCTCCTCCCTGCCTGCCTGCCCCCCTACACCCCCCACACCCCCCACGCCCCCACACACACTTTCCCCAGCTCGGAGCTGCGGGCGGGAGGGGGAGGGGCGATGCTGGAGGAAGAGGCCGGACACGAAGGCCGACCCCTGCGGGGAGATGACACCTCATTACCATAAGATAAATGGCCAGCTGGCTACTGTGCAGGAGCGCGTGCGCCAATGCCGATGAGGCTGCTTAATGAGCTGCCCTTTTCAAAATGTCATCCTAATCTTTTATTAGTTTAAGAAAGAAAACAGAGGGAGATTAGTTTGCAACTCAAGGGGAAGACATCCCAGAGCACGAGGGAGCAGGACTCTTCCTTAAGTGACTTTCAAACTGTTCTGAAGGGTAGTTTTTCCCTAAACTTCAGTCTTTCAACAGTTACCCTGATTTTTCCGTAAGACTATAAAAATACAGCATGTCAGCTGTCCTGTTTCATAGCAGGCTGCCTTACATCAGCTTTTAAATCCGTGCCCTCTTTCCTTTTAGCTTCATCTTATGTCATATCATTGGTGAAATCACAGATATGCTAGTTCAGTGTTAGATTTTTTCTACTCCTCAGTAAAATGAATACTAAACTAATAAATTATTTTAGTTATATTTTTGTAATAATTACAAAAATCACCATTAAAATGAGAAATATTTGTGTTACACCTAAAATCACATAAAACTGTTGGTGGCAGGAGAGCCATTTCTTGGGGGAAAGCACATATATGAGAGAGACCCACATCCGGAGGCTGGCCTTCCCCTCTAGAAGCAGATGCACGTTCACTGGGATTGGGGACGGGTAGCAGTTTACAGATTTTTTCCCCAGGAGCTAAGTCAGTTATGCAGTCACAACTTTATACTGAAATCAAAATATTAAATACACAGAAGCAAAACTGTCCCACAGGGCTGAGAGGGAGCAAAGTTTCTTCCCTCATACTTACTCTCATGAAGGCCCCCAAAACAACTCCCAACAAGTCCAGTTGAAAACCATTGGTTTAAACCAGTGGTTCTCAAAGTGGGGTCCCAGAGCAGCGGCAGCCAGGAACTTGTCAGACATACCCATTTTCAGACCTCACCTCAGACCTACCGACAAGCTCTGGGCTAGGTAGGGCCCAGCCATCTGTTTTAAGGAGCCTCCAGGTGATTCGATGCACAAGTCTGAGAAGTAGCGGCTTATACAGGAAGCCTTCCTGGAGGAAGAGCATTTTGTGATGGGTCTTGAAGAAAGGATGGAGTTTATATGAGCAGGGAGAGCAGGTGGGCAAGCAGGCCGGGAGAAGAGCAGTGACAAGCCTAAGGGACAGTGCAAAGGGCTGGACCAGACAGAAGGTGCAGAGCAAAGGGTGGGTGGAGGGAACCTCAGGCAGGTTTAAAGGAACCAACAGTTTTATGTGATTTTAGGCCCTGGACTAGGTATGGGGAACACAGTTAAAGCACAGTCCAGAAAAGGTGGCAGGTGTTGAAACAAGCAATAGTCACAGAGGCAGAATTAAATAGGTCTCCAGGAAGACACTGGTACATCGAAGGAGCAGACATTTCTGTTCAGAGAACCAGGGAAGGCTCCCTGGAGGAAGAGGTAACATTTGAGCTCAGGCTGGAGCTGGGGCTGATAAGCATTTCCATAGGTGGAGAAGTGAAAAGGCCCTGGGTAGGGAAAGACCCTGTCAGTATGCACAGAAGCCATGCTTAGGGGCTGAGGTTAATGGAGAGCACAGAGTCACTGTGGTGACCTCTGCCCACCTAGGAAGGCCTCCTCAGCCTCAGGGCCAGGGTGTCAAACCAAAACTGATTTAATCAAGGGAATTGGCAGCTTGCAAAATTCTGCCCACTGAGGCCCCACGGACAGCCCCCAGAGCGAGAATGAGAAGTTAGCACCCCCAGCAGGGATTTGCAGGCCTGGAGCACCTGGCTTCTGGGCTGCCTTCATGGGGGTGCCTGATTTTTTTCATCTGCCCAGCTGTAGTCACGGGGGCGGGGGGTGCTGTACTTCAAGGTCCTACCCCGGGCTCTAGGGAAAACACACAGTAAAGCCTGTCTGAGCCCCTACTGCCCCAGAATGGGAACAGGCTGCACTGTTGCTGAGTTCTGAGACTTGTCAGAGGGAATTCAGGCATTATTTCCCACTAGCGAGGCCAAGGGGCCAAGTAAGGTAACAGACTTGGAAAAGCGGACTGTGGTAGCCTGGAGAGCAGAGGCTTTGTCCAAAGGGACCGCTGACCTCAGCTACAGCAGATGCTACCATGTGGGAATGCAGGTCGTTAAGAGAAGCGAGAAATCCGGGCTTTCTATGTGAAATGGCTCCGTGTTTTAATGTGGGCCACAAGACAGCTCTATTTAGCCCACAATGCAGGCTCCCTGAGTCTTAATTACCACAGCCCCATCCATTGCCAAGGTCTTTGTCTCACTGGCCCCTCCCCACAAGCTCGGGCAAGCATCATCACTCTTATTTTAGGGATGATCTGCATGATGCTCAGATGAAGTCTTTGGCCCCATAGCGCACAAGCCAATAAAGTGGCAGAGCAGAGATTCAAACCCAAGTCAGGTTCCCACCAGAACCCACTTTTTCACCATGCTGAGGCATGACGGCCAGGGCAAGAGAGAGAGAGAGAAAGATCATGCAGCCACGGTCCAGGAGTTGGGGGACTGGGCAGGGGGCTGGTCTCGCTGCCCTGTGGTCTTGATGTCTCAGGCTACCACTCAGCGGAAATTTTGGTCCTGTGAGGCTCTATCGCCACCTAGTGGCCACAACTCAGCATCCAGGTGAAGATGCCCAGTACCTGGAGGAATGATGATTCATTTCACAGTAGAGTAGGGTCCTGTGGCTTAGGATCCTGGGTTTCAGTCTTACCTCGCACCACTTCCACTTTAAGACTGTGAGCTGGACACCTTACGTCTCTGAGCCTTAGGCCTTTTATCTCTAAAATGGGGAAAAAAAATTGTACCTCCCCTGTGGGAGTTATTAGGGTTAAATGAAAGAATGCAGGTCAAGTGCTTAGCACAGAGTAGCACAGAACATGTGTGTGCCTACTAGTGGTATTAAAAGCAGAAGAGGGGACGCCTGGGTGGCTCAGTCAGTTAAATGTCTAACTCTTGATCTCAGCTCAGGTCTTGATCTCAGGATTGTGAGTCCAACTTGGCAAGGAGCCTACTTTTTAAAAAGGCGGGGAAAGGGAGGAAGGAAGGAAGAATGGATGAAGGAAGGAAGGGAGGAGGAAGGAAGGAAAGAAGAAAGGAAGGAGGGAGGGAGGAAGAGAACTTGAAGTGTCCTCGTGCCATTCGCAGACAGGAGCCACCCACCTAGCTCTGACACGTCCAGTACTCTCCACCTCCCATGTGATGCTGGTTCATCGGGCCCAGTGGATACTGAGGAAGACTCTCAGAGCCTGGCTGTCTCCCCTGTCCCTACATCTCTCTCCAGGAGACTAATTATGGGGCTTGGAACCTTAGTAGAATCCTTTCTTTTAGAGTTAACAGCAGATAGTTTTGGGTTGCTTTTTGGGGTTTTTGTCTTACCCCAACCTTTTTTCTTAGAGCAGCAGAGCCATTTTTCTCATTTACTTCAAGAGCCAAAATTACAAAGGGAAAAACAGTGAGAGAAAATGGAGCCATCCTGATTTATGAGATGGTGGTGAATAATCAGAACCTGCAGCACCACCTACCCCAAACCTCCAGGGACCTGCAGTCTGAAAACCACTGGCTTTACGCATCACCTTCAGGAGACCCTAACAGAGATGTACCAGGAAGGCACCCTATTAATCCAGGAGCCCCTCCTGGCACAGGTTATGGGAGGTTTGGATTTGGAACAAGTCCTGACTTTGAACCTCACTTCTCCCACCTCCTAGCAATGTGTCCTTGGTCAAGTTATTTAGGTTTCCTCCCTATAAAATAGGGCTCGTGAGTGCTTTCCTCAGAGATGGTTATGAGCCAGCAGAAACATAGAAACGCAAAGCCCTGGGCAGCTGGAAGGTAGAATAGCTCTTCTAGGGCCCACGAACCTGCTCCGTGACTCGGTCCCTCCTGCCACACCCAACTCCAAGCCCAGGCTCAGGGTGGAGGAGATCATCATTCTACCTTTGAGCGCTCGCTAGGTATCAGGCACCATGTGCTGTCCATCAGAGCATGGCGAGGTTGACCTCTGAGCCATCGCTGGAGTGTGGAAGTGGAACCTCGGGTTTACAGGGTGGTGGGATTTGCCCAGGGTACCTCAGTTGGAAGACCCGGGTGAGAGCAGATCTCTCCAACACCCAAGCATGAACTAGCAGAAGACTATAGCTGGAGGGAATTCCCCTTGTGGGAATCAGAGGAGGCCCTCCACAGACCCAAACGGTGGGGGCACTGGGGAGACTAGCAGTTACTTGGGGGCGGGAGGGGTGGCCTCACGTCCTCTCTGTTCCTGTGGCTCCTACCAAACCGCTGTCTCCAGGCTGGGGCCTTCAGCGAAGTGTGCCAGGGCCTGGGCCAGGACATGGAGCACAGGAAGGAAGCAAGCAACGGGCTTGGCGCCCATGGCCGGGAAGGGGTTAGTGGTGTGTGTGTGTTCATATGTTTGTGTGTTTATAACAGCTGCCTCAGACTCCCTGAATTTTAGTCAGAAGGGAATGCCAAGACCACCCGCCCAGAGCCGTGGCCTCTCTACAGCTCCGTCTCTGACAGGTGGCTGCCCAGTGTTAGTCACACGGCTCGGGGATCGGGAGCTCATTCGGGATAGCGCCAGTTTACCAGACGGCCTGGGGACACAGCTGCGTGTTCTTGCATGTATGTTTAAAAGCTGTGTTAGGACTCCAGGTCAGAAGCTTGTAGTCTCCACACACGGGCCTCATTCCCCCCACCAACCATCAACTCGTCTGTGGGAGCACGGGTCTCAGCCTTTTCCTCAGCTCAGTACTTAGAGCAGTTAGAAGCTACTAGAACAGAACAGCTCTATCTTCTTATGACTTCCTGGCTCCCCATCACAAATGAGATCCTCCAATGGACTCTTAGCTACCACTCCACCCCTGTCGCCCTATTTCTTGACCAACCCCGTACGCTGATATATTGGTCATTTGGTTTAGAGGGAAGGCTGAGGAAACGTGAGCTCTGTGAGTGTCCCTCCTGTTTGCCACTGATCCCTAGCACCTGGGACAGTGTGGCTCCGAGCAGACATCCAGCCGGTGGGAGACAGATGGCTGGGAGGGTAGATGATGGATGGAGGATGGATGGGTGGGAGAGAAGAGAACGGTCATGATGGGTTTGGGAGGGTCCTGTGCTCCTGCATGTCCCCCTTGACCAGCACTTTCTCCCAGATCAGCAGCACGAGAGCAGGGGTCGCTAGCGTGCAGGCAATGGTGGGTTCCTGCTGCTGTTAACAGATCAGCCAACACTACTGATGATGGTCACATTTTCCCAGTGATTTACAGTCTGTAAAGCACCTTCAGGTACCTCCTCTGATTCGCTCATCACACTAATTCTGTCAGGTTGTCCTTCCCCTTTTACAGATGAGGAGACTGAGACCAGAGGGGTTCTGAGTGGTCACGGGGCCGCCAAGGAAGGGGCTAGGACAGACTCTGCTTTCTCCACTCCACCCCATGTGAGCCTCTCTTCCCCCAAGTATTTTCCTCACCTCTTTGCTGAAACTCACTTCAGTCACTGATGCTGCTCCTGCTGCCAGGTAATCGGTGCCACATGTGGCCCGGGAGCCTCCTGCTGGAGCCGCTTTACGGGGTGGGGGGCGGGGGGGCGCAGCGAGCCCTCAAGTGGAGAGGGAGCCTCTGCATTCTCCACCGCCATCTGACTGGATAGGGCAGAGTTCAGCTGCCTCCTCAGCCCTTTTCAGAGAAGGAGTACAGTATTTCCAAATGCCTGTCGCCTGCACTCACAGCTCCTTCCCAGCCCTGGCCAAGGATCGAATAGCGGAAAGAGCAGAACTTTGGGATCAAAAGTTTTGCCTATGCATTCTCTTTTTGGAACATATTAGCTGGGTGACTTCAGACAAATCCTTTCACATCTCTGGGCCTCAGTGGTCTGATCTGTGAAATGGGATATCTGATGCCACTTGATAGAATGATGGTGAGGGTCCAAAAAGAGCAGAGAGCCATGCAGCATAATGCCTGGCTCTTGCACCTCATGAGCCCGCACTGAGGGCCTGCTGGGACTGAGGGAGGCAACGTGGGAAAGGAGTGTACGTGTGGGCTTTGAAGCTAGACAGACCTCAGTGTACAGTCCTGCTCTAGTTATGGGGACCTAGGAGCATTATTTGACCTCCCTGACCTTCTGTCTCCTTGCCTTTTTTAAAGATTTTAACTATCTATCTATCTATTTACTTATGAGGGGGGAGAGAGAAAGAGTACCTATGGTGGGGGCAGAGGAAGAAGCAGACTCTATGCTGAGCAGAGAGCCTGACGCGGGGCTCAGTCCCAGACCCTGAGATCATGACCGGAGCTGAAAGCAGACACTTAACCAACTGAAACCCCCCAGGCACCCCTCTTTCCTCGTTTCTGTAATGCTGTAAACATATGAAGCAGTGTTGTGCGGTGTTACTATTCCACATATGGTCAGCATACTGCTGAAGGTGCAGGAGATGAATTAGATGGCACAAACTATTGACACTTTAATTGAGAGCCTTCATTTTTCATATGTACTAGGAAAAATAAAATCACCCTGAAATATTATTTTCATGGGCAAGAGTCCTTAGAACCATGCTAGCTTTACATCCTTACTGATGCTTAAGGGGGAAATGAAGCAATTGAAGAAAAACATGTTAATAATGATCCTAGTGGCATGCCATAGAGCAAAAACTGAGAAGGCAGTCTGAGGATAAGTTTGCTTAGTTCTGTAAAATTCTAGAAAGAAATGCAAATAATATAACAATGCACATGGCCTTAGACTGGCTCTTGTACTGGGAGGGGAAAAATGCTATAAAGATACAACTGAAAGATACTAATTTTCCACTGAAAAATTAAAATCCAGCCTGAGTAGATACAAGTATGTTACCAATGTTAAATTTACCAAAGTTGAAAATTGCAGTGTGCTTCTGTAGGAGAATATCCATGTCCTTAGGAAATGCACACTGAGGCATTTTGGGATAAGGGAAAGGTATGTAACTTTTAAAGGATTCAGGGTGTATATATGTATATACATCTATGTGTATGCATGTCTATGGAGATAGATGGGTATGGAGACAGAAAATTCATGATAAAGCAAGTGGGGCTAATAGGAGAATCTATGGGTTTAAGAAGTATTCTCTGTACTGTTTCTACTTTTGCAACTTATTTAAGTTTGAAGTTATTTCCAAATGAAAAATAAAACAAAATGCTGGTAATGCTGGCCAAGTTCATGGGCCAGTGTCTGGCTATGGGAGGCACACAGCAAACCCTCTGATTCTCGCCCCTTCTCTCCTGCCCAGTGTGGAGACTGTGAATGATGGGCAGTTTCACAGTGTGGAGCTGGTGATGCTGAACCAGACCCTGAACCTGGTGGTGGATAAAGGAGCCCCCAAGAGCCTGGGAAAGCTCCAGAAGCAGCCGGCAGTAGGCATCAACAGCCCCCTCTACCTTGGAGGTAAGGCCCTTTTCCCCTCCCATCCCCACCACCTCCACCTCCCAACCACCCTCTGTGCTTGGGCACCCACTCCAGCCAGTAGCATCTCACCATCCACTGCCAAAGCATATCAGGAAAGGCTTCCTGGAGGAAGTGACAACCAAGCTGGTTACCCTAAAGGGTAAATAGCCAGATCATGGTGAGGAAGAGAAGGAGAGAATACAGGCTCCTTCTGGGGAACTACAAGTGGTTCAGGAGACAAAGATGGAGGGAACGGTGGGAAAAGGTGAAGATGGAAAGGGGTGGGAGGAGATGGGAGGTCAAATCCAGGCCCTACTATCCACAGACTTCAGGTCACATTCCCTCTGCTCTGCCACCATGTCAAACACTGTGAGGTTCAGGTGACATTATGTAGTACACGTTTGAGATGAAGGTCATACAAAGGCCAAAAAGGAAGTAGCCACCAGTCTGGCAGAGCCTGGGCCTGAAATGCAGCCCAGGGTCTGTAATTCTCAAAGGGTTATGTGCAAAGGGAAAAAAAAAAAAAAAAAAGCCACCAAAGCAGCTTGTTCAACAAAGAGATTCCCAAGACCTCCCTGCCAAGGAGACCCCTCTAGAAGGCTCAGGAATCTGTACTGTTAACAGCTGATCCAGGTGCCAGGGGCCCAGAGAAAACCTTCCATCAAGAGCAGTCCCAGGGGCACCTGGCTGGCTTAGTGGGTTAAAGCCTCTGCCTTCAGCTCAGGTCATGGTCTCAGGGATCTGGGATCGAGCCCTGCATTGGGCTCTCTGCTCAGCAGGGAGCCTGCTTCCTCCTCTCTCTCTCTCTGCCTACTTGTGATCTCTTGTCTGTCAAATAAATAAAATCTTAAAAAAAAAAAAAGGCAGTCCCAGAAGGGGCAGTTTCTCCCCCACTGCAGATCCCAAAGTCCCACAGAGTAAGGCTGCTCCCCAAAACCCCTTATCTCCCAAACTCTAGCTCTCCCACCCTATGTTCTGTGGGGCTGTGACAAGGGGCAGGGGAGGACTGATGGGGACAGCAGAGGAATGGGATACATCCTCTGTCCCCTGCCTAGAGGGGGTGGTCCTCCTCTGCCCAGCAGGTGTGGCCCTGTGGTGAGCCAGACCTTCTTTTTCTAAAGAAGCTTGAAATAAGGGTTTTTTGGGGAAATTTCCTGTATTTAAAATGGTGGCAGCAAATTCACATTTTTTTAAAGAGTTCAAGTACAGGACAAAGGCTAGGAGCCCTTGTGTGGCTATGGGCCCAGGTTTTGGTGCATTCCTTCCATCTGAACAGCAGAGGCCCAGAACTGTGAGCTCTCACCTTTGAGCACCCAGAGCCCTCCTTTGCACTCGGAGGGGAGGTCTGGGCTGGTGGGCAGGGGAGGGTCTTTAGGTAGCTGTCCCGGCACCCCTCCCACAGGCATCCCCACCTCCACGGGCCTCTCGGCTCTGCGCCAGGGCACAGACCGGCCACTGGGCGGCTTCCACGGCTGCATCCATGAGGTGCGCATCAACAACGAGCTACAAGACTTCAAGGCCCTCCCACCACAGGCCCTGGGAGTGTCCCCGGGCTGCAAGTCCTGCACCGTGTGCAAGCATGGCCTGTGCCGCTCCGTGGAGAAGGACAGCGTGGTATGCGAGTGCCACCCTGGCTGGACTGGCCCGCTGTGTGACCAGGAAGTCCAAGACCCCTGTCTGGGCCACAGGTCAGTGCCCTGAGAGCCCGGGCTCCCCACATGGACTCAGTCCCTGCCTGTAGCCCTTCCCTGTCTGAGAAGCGGCTCAGTCCCCAGAACCCACGTCAGTGTGACTGCTCAAGGGGGCAAGAGCTCACACAGCCAACAGCAGGTCATCAGTGTGTGAGCACCTTGCTGAGAACACCTATCTCCGTCAAGTGGAATGATGGTGAATTTCAGCATGTTTCTCCATCTCAGAGATGTGGGTAAGACTATGTGCGGCATCAAAGCTGCAGAGAAGGGATTATAGAAAGAATGATGTCAGGTGTAAAGCACTTATCCCCATGCCTGTCACCACTGCAGGCTGGTTGAGGGCACTGGGGGGAGGGGGTGTGCACTAGTGACATTGTTATCAATTAAAATGCCAGAGCAATTACAACATTTAGAGAATGCTTAGCTGCTTCAGAGCAAGGACCTGCTGCTTGGAGAGGGGAGTTGGCAAACCAGCCAGCCTCGTGGCCACAGCTGGCAGCTGACTTGGCGCAATCTGAGCCTCCAGCAGGTCAGATGATGCTGCTCAGCCCCTGAGCTAGCAGCGGGCAGACCATGGGATGGAGAAGACCTATGAGGACCCACTCTGAGCCTGGGCCTTGGCTGCAGTGGGCAGAGAAAACCTCTGCAGTGCTCTGCCTTCCCCTTTCTCATTCTGTCCTCTGCCGACAGCTGCAACCGCGGGAAATGTGTGCCAACCGGGACCTCGTACATGTGCAAGTGTGCAGAAGGCTACAGTGGGGCCACGTGTGATCACAAAAATGACTCCAATGCCTGCTCTGCCTTCAAGTGTCACCAGGGGCAATGCCATTTCTCTGATCGAGGGGAGCCCTTCTGCCTGTGCCAGCCTGGCTTTAGTGGGGAGCACTGCGAGCAAGGTGGGTTCACTGTGCACAGGGGAGGGGGACTGGAGGCGGCCACGGGAGGCAGAGCTAGACTGTAGATCCAGGCTGCCAGAGTCCAGTTCCAGCCCGGAGGCTGCATGATCTTGTGCCTTCATCTTGAAAATGGGGGAACACCCTCCCTCTCTGAAGCAGTTGTACACTGCTGTGTAACTAGCCCCCCAAGACCAGGGATCCAAGCCCTCCTCCCTCCCCTACTCCGTGACCTTGACCCGTGGAGTTTGAGCTTATTTCAAAATGAACAAAAACAGGAAAATTAAAAACGAACTATATTAAAATTCAAATCCACCTCCCCCACGAGGTGGAAAAAAAAAAAACCCAGGAGGGCTTTTTTTCCTGCATGGGAAAAAAAGAAGTCTTCCTCCCTGGGCCCAGATTCCTAGACAGACCATTCTGTCTCTAAAGGACTCTCACACTTATACCTAGTTGCAATACTATTCTCAACCAAAACAGACCAGGTTTTGAAAATTTTTATTAAGTAATATTTTTTGAAATAATCTGAGATTTAACAGAAAATTTGTCAAAAAATAGCGTTCATACTCCCGTCACCAGATTCCCCAATGACCATATTGCCCACATGGGCTCTCGCCCCCCTACCCCACATCGTACACATAGGCACTAACATGTAACAAGCTCATAATTTTAAAAAAATTACATCATGGTTACCAAAATTCATTGAAATGAATAGAACCCTTTCTCATTCAGTCTTCTCTGAGGCTCATAACCTGTGAATCAGTAGGAAAAACGGGGAAATGGGTCACCATCTTCCAGACGAGGAGAGTGGCTCAGGGATGACCAGTGTCTTGATCAGGCTGCAGGGCTGGGGATCTAAGCTCGTCCTTCTCCTCAGGGCCTTGCTTTAGACCTCCTCCCAGTGCACACAGACTGTATGGCAGGGCGTGGAAGATTCAGGCAGCTATGGGGCTCATTAACTCCTCATTCAGCTCCCCCCTCCATGGCGCGTCCCCAAGACACAGCCCTGGGCTACATCCAGCGCCTTGCCCTGTTCGGTTGGTTCTGTAGCCCCCATCTCAGTTTATCCTTACCACAGATTCACTTCGGGAATGAGAGAATTAGTATCTCAACTCTATACCGGTGGGCACTGGGCCAAATTAAAGACTTCCTGGTTTTTGGCAAAGCCAGAAATCCCAATATTTAATTGATCTTGTGGGGTTTTTAATGGTGACATTTAATTTGGTTTCTAAGTCTAGGTGGCACAATCAAAATCTGGGGCCAGGATTTAGCCCACAGCCTACTACTTGGCCACATCTACTGTGGTATTTGAGTTCCTTGAAGGAAAGGACACAGGGTCTGCTTTTTGTCACCAGGAAATGCTCAGGACTTAGTTGCAAACCTAGCAGCAAGGCAGGCCCA
>RCUC01035292.1:0-14040 GCA_003697995.1 Taxidea taxus jeffersonii
ACACCCAGAGACTGTGCTCAGGTGATAGGTCAGAGCCAGGGTCAATGGAATCTACTCTAGAGGGAGCCAGAGGCTTCTACTCACACCTCGAGTCTGGGAAAGACTCTGGGTCCTTTGGGTCCTTCACAGAGGTCACATAGCAGTCCTTGCTGACATGGACACCAGGTTTCTTGCCCTTGAAAGGCACAGTGTCACTTCCTCTCGGTTCATGTGGGTCATGGAGCTGTCCCAGATTCAGTGTGGGATGAAGCTGGTTCCTCCGGGCCGTCTTGGGAGCCGAGCTGCCCCCAAAGCCATCCAGTCTCTGTACTGCCCACTGCCCTGACTCTGAGTTGTGCTTGTCATCTCTAGCCTGGAGGTCTGCAATAAGTTTCAAAGTAATCCCCCTGTACTACTCTTCCCTCCTGTCAATCTAGTCCCCACATAGCCCCCAGCATGTTATTAAAATGCAAATAATGTCAAAATGCAAATTAAGTCAGTGCCAGACTTCTCTGTTGCTAGTGGGATCAAGTCCCGGATCCTTGACAATACCTGTGAGGCCCTCCATGAGGGACCCAGCTCCAGCCTCCTCTCTGCCCAGCTCCTCACTCTCCCTGCCACCACCATGGCCACTGTCCCATAGCTCCTCCAACCCGCTTCACCCATTCCTTTCCTGGGGCCTTCGTGTTTGCTGGTCACCTCTGCCTGGAACACTTTCCCCACCTCTTCATCTGCTGCACTGCTGCTCATCCTCCAGGTCTCTGCGTAAGTGTCCTTTCCTCAGAGAGGCTGTCCCCAACACCTGGGAACAGTCAACACATTTTTTTTGTTGAGAGTAAGAAAAAAATCCCATTCACACCGGCTCAAGCAAAAAGTGAATTTCTTTTTGTCTCACGTACCGAAGCCACTGGAGGGCAAAAAGTTCAGGTGCAGACTTTGCTTCGGGTCTCAGCTCTGCCCGCCTCAGGACTGGCTTCCTCCTCAGGTGGGCTGGACCCCAGGACTGTCTCCTCAGCCCTGTCTCTGATTGGCCGGGCCTGGGTCTAGAGCTACCCCTCCCCCCTCAGATGGGAGATGGGATCAATATGGAAGGAGAGCGAGGAGGGGAGGCTTCCCCAAAGGCAAAATAGGGTGTTGTTACCTAAAGAAGAGGGATGCATCCTAGGCCAGTAAAAAACCACCAATGCACTCCCTTTCTACCTCTGCGGGTACTCTCTCTTTTTTTTTAAGTAATTAAGTTATTTCTAAGTAATCTCTACTTAATCTCCAGTGTGAAGCTGGAACTCACAACCCTGAGATCAAGAGTCAGGTGCTCCACTGACAAAGCCAGCGGGTGCCCCTCAGGCAGTCTTGCCTTAGGATCTTCCTACAGGCTGCTCCCTCTGCCTAGAATGCTTTTCTTCTTCTTTTTTAAGAATAAAAACCCTTTAGGGTACCTGGGTGGCTCAGTCAGTTCAGCATCTGCCTTTGGCTCAGGTCATGATTCCAAGGTCCTGGGATCGAGTCCCCACCAGGCTCCCTACTCAGCGGGGATCCTGCTTCTCTCTCCCTCTGCTGCTCTCTCTCTCTAGCAAACAAATAAAATGAAATCTTAAAAAAAAAAAAAAGAATATAAATTCTTCAAAACAATATTTTATTTGAAAATTCAAACAGAAAATTTCTAAAAATAATATATACCCTTCACTCAGATTCCCCAAATATTAACATTTTGACACTATTGGTATCTCTCTTTTTCTCTGTGTACATATATATTTATACAATTGTGAATACACATGCATACTGTGTATCTATATCTATGTGTCCCTATAATTTATTTTTTCTGAACTGTGAGAGTAAATTGTAGACATAATTTCCCTTTACCCACAAGACATCAGTGCGAGTTTTGTCAGGAATGTGCTTTGTCCAGATGTCCATATGACTCACTTGGATGGGGCACACCTAACCTTCTTCAAGTCTTTGATCCAAAGACACCTCCTCAAGGAGGCCAACCTGATCCACCTTGAAAAGAAATCAACCCACCCGCTCCATATGCACCATTTTCATTCTCAGTTCTTAGCCCCTCTTTACTTTTTCTCCTTTTACACCTTTCACTTTCTAGGTTAGGTGGAATTTATATATTGTCTATGTATTGTAAACTTTATAAGGATGAGGATCTTGTGTTCACTGAAATATCCCATGCTCCTAAAACAGTACTTGGCAGATAGCAGACCGTCAATAAATACTTATGGAATGAATGAATGAATGAATGAATGACTAGGGCACCCTAACGTCAGAGCAAATGAGTAACAGTGCTTTTCAGCAGGTTCTGACACAAGCCAGGCGCTGTTCTCAGAGCTGTTCTGTGATGTCCCCTGGGGCTACTGAGGCTCTCAGTGGGACCATCTGTGATGCTGGTTACATAGCCCCTAGCCATTGTAGGCTTGACCCAAAATTAGCAGATCTCAATTTTGCCATTGTTACCTTTGACTTCCCTTTATCTCTCATTCCCCTCCCCCAAAGCCATCCTTTACCCTCTTACGCTTCTCCCACAAGGTGACAATTCCCCTCTGTGTGGCAGAGGCAGGGCAGTGCAATAGAAAGAGCCCTGGGCTGGCATCCTTGGAAGAGTTGCTTCCCTTTCTGGATCTCAGTTCCTTCTTCTCTGTGATTCCCATGACCCCTGAGATTCCTGGTGCTGGATTATCACCACCGCCCCTGTCTCTTTATATCATCGCCCTCGGGAATCTGGGTTGAGACTGTGGCCTTTTCTCTGACGGAAGAACGCACAGGGGATTTCTCTCACGGAGAACAGATAAGAAAAGTATTTTCAGGTCTGGGGTTGCTTCCTGGCCTCTCAGTGGGGGAACTAGACAAATCTGGATTAAAGTCTAAAGCAGCCACGCCCTAGTAGCTCTAGGATCCCAGGCAGGTGGCTTCAGAGTCTCTGTTTCCTCTGCTGTAAAATAGATTTAGGAATATCTGATATGGTGGGAAGAATAAATTGAAAGATGCGCGCCAGGCACTCCACGTATCACCTGTTACGTAAGAAGTGTTCCAAAAATAGTAGCTGTGATTCGCTTCTGAGGCCTGTGTGGATTCCTGCAGGTAGACCTGGGCATGAGGCCAGGGGTGCTGGGGTGGGGGTGGGGGGATGGAGGAGCATTTCTGGAGTCTTCTCCCCACAGCAGTTGCGGGCTGGGTGCCGTGTGCAGCTGTTTCGGGCCTGGGGCCGTGGGTAGAAGCCGTGGCTATGCTGGAGACACCCATTCCTGATGTCTAGACAGAGCTCCAGGCCGCTCATCTCCCTGTTCCAGACACTGAACCCAGAAGTCTGAGTCACAGAAAGCGCTTGGAGGTCCTCTGGAGAGCCAGCTGGGCCAAGCACACTTAGAAGCTGTTCTCCCCACATGTTCGGTTTACTGAAATATTGTATTCATCACTTAGAGCTCCCGAACAAATAATTCCCAAAATGTAATGGCTTAAAGCACTAAGCATTTATCATCCCACACAACTTCGGAGAGGCAGAATTGGGAGGCCGCTTAGCTGGCGGGCCCTGGTTCAGGGTCTCTCATGAGTTTGGGTTCAAGCAGCAAGCCAAGGCTGCAGACACCCGAAGGCTTTAAGTGGGACTGAAGGACCCACTTACCGTAAGCTCACTCACATGGCTCTTGGCAGGCGGCTTCAGTTCCTCTGCACACGCCCTTCTCCACAGGGATGCTCAGCACAGGGCCTCTTCTGGAACAAGCCATATGAGGAGAGAGAGAGCCTAAGATGGAACAGCAGTGTCTTCTATAGCCTAATCTCAGCAGGGACTCACCATCCCTTCTGCCATATTCTATGGGCCGCAGAGACCAACCTGACACCATCCAGGGGATGGGGTTTGCCCTAGGGTGTGCACATCAGGAGACAGGGGTCCCAGGGGCCTATTTTGAATGCTGCCCATCACCCGTATGATCTACATATAATGAAATTCACAGATCTTGGGCCAACCCCTCAGCTGTAACAAGCAAATATTCTCATGTGACACACTCCTATCAAGATTTAGGATATTTTCCCCACCTCAGACTATTCCTCACCCTCAGAACACTCCACAGAACAGCCACCACCTCCTGCCTCTTCCCAGCCGCTCCCTCCTCCCACCCTAAGCAACCACTGATCTTGAATCTATCTCTGTATAATCATAGTTTCACCTGGCCTGGAGCTTTATAAACCCTTATTCGACATGCCCTTGACCTGACACCAACCACTTCACACCTCACATTTCTCTTCCCGCTAGACTGTGACTGGCTCGAGGACGGAGGCTGTATCTCCCTTATTTCTGGGTCCCCAACACGCGCTCAGCACCTGGCAGGCAGTAGGTGCTGGGAAATGTCCCATCCTGGGATCTGGAGGTGTGGCGCGTTGGGAAGTAGGGGTCACAGGGAGAGAGGGGGCAAGGCAGGCTGGACACTGGCCAGAGACCTATTTCCTGGGGCCAGAAATCACTGCAAGACCCAGCATCCTTGGGTCCCAGGAGCTCAGAGGGCTCTCTGACCAGAGGCTCCGGGGCAGAGAGGGGGTTTCCATTGAACAAATGCAGAGGGGCAGTGAGCCCAGGTCTGGTACTCTGGAGGTCACCCTCTGGATGCTGAAAAATTTGCTGACTGGGGACAGGCCTGAAAACAAAGTAAAAATGGATTTTCCTTTTCTTGTTTCTCCTGCCCTTTCACCCAGCAGTACACCTGACAACTAGCCCAAACCCTCAGGCAGAATCCAGCCCCTCCCCCTCACACTGTTCACACTGGCTTCACCCTCAGCGGGATCCTGAGGAGACCAGGGGAAAGGCTCCAATGCCTGGTAGGCTTTCTGGAATCCCAGGGCCCCAGAGCCTTGACTTAACCGGTCAGGGTGCCGAGACTCCACTCTACCACTTCCGGCTATGTGACCTTGGTCAGATTACTTCCTGCTCTGAAAAAGCAGGAAGTCTTAATTCCCAGCTAGTAGAGGAGTACAAGACTGACTGAGGGAAAAAGGTTAGCACTATGGCTGATAGGGAGAGGGTGGTGGGCCTTGGCGGGAGAAAGTGATGTGTGGGACCTTCCCTGTTTATCCTGAAGGGAAACGAGCCCCAGAATCCAGAGCTGAGAAGAAAAGGTGTGCACTACCCTACCTTCCAAGCTCAGAGGATGGCTGGCTCCTCCCAGGACTTGATAGGAGGGCTGGAGATGTGTTACTGGTAAAAAGCCATGGATCCCTCCCTTCCTGAGGGGTGGACCCAGGGACTGGCTCCTCCCCCTGACGCAGGGCTCCAACTGTATTTTGCAAAGATGGCCTGTGTTTCTCCCATCCCATTTGTTCTTCCGCAATGCGACCTTACCACTCCTCCACCAAGAGAACCAGTTAAATCCCTTCCTCTGGAATCTGTACTAGCCTTAGTGACTCACCTGTAACAGTGGAATACAGCAGAAATTCCCCTGCTTGACTTGGAGACAAGGCCAAACGTTCTCTCAGAAAGCTCACTCTACTTCTCGCGGCCCAGCTACTCTGCGGTGAGAAGCCACACCACGTGGACAGTCCACATGTTGACCCTCCAGGTGACCAGGTCGACAGAGCCTTCAAGCAATCCCTGCTAAGGTGCCAGGCCCCCGAATGAAGCAGCCTCCAGGGGATCCCAGCGCCCCATCATGTGAGTCTTTTCAGCTAAGGGCGCAGACGTCCTGGAGCAGTGTATCAGTCACCTGATGCCGCATAACAGATGATCCCAAAGTGTGACAGCTTTCAAACAACAGTTATTATCTGACACAGTTTCTGACAGCCAGGAGTCCAAGAGCAGCACACCTGGGTGGTTCTGACTCCCGCTGTCTCACGAAGTTGCTGTCTAGGCCAAGGGCTGCGGTTGTCTTAGACCTTCTCTGGGGCCAGAGAAGCTCCCTCTTCAAAGCTCCCTCACATGGCTGCTGGCCAGAGGCCTCCATTCCTCTCCAGATGGGCCTCTCCATGAATGAGTATCCTAACAGCATGGCAGCTGGCTTCCCCCGAGCAATCCAAAAGACAGGTCAGCAGGAACCACAATCTTTTATAACCTCACCTCAAAAGTGACGTATGATCACTTCTGCCATATTAGACTGCCCACACCGACCCACCTTGATGCAGAGTGGGGACAGACTAACACGCAAGTGAGTACTGGGAAGCATCTCAGAGGCTGCCTACCTCCACCAGAGTCCAGCCATGCCCCCTGCGTCCTGTCCAATTCCTGGCCCACAGAATCTGTGAGGATGGTATGTGTTATTGTTTCTGCCATGAAGTTTGGGGTAGTCTAGTACATGGTACTAGACAAGTGGGCCAGAGTCCGGAGAATTATTCATTGAGTTTGGGGTGTCACTGGAGGGGTCTAGCCTCGCATTCCCATGGGTGTCAGCTGAACCACTGTACTTCTGACCTGCCCGGGCGCTAACTGAAGTAGGGCAAAGGGCACCCGAGAGAGAAGGCTGAGGGTGTGACCGGGTGGTCAGTGGGTGAGAAGAGGAAAGACAGATTCTGCCCATGTCCACGGCCCCGGGATTAGAGCCACAGAGGGGAGATGTGATGGGGGCAGCAGGTGTGCTGGGGGCAAAGAGGTGAGCCCGGAGCTGCCGGTGGAGGAGAGCTCTTCAGCACCAAGTCCTTTCTCAGGATGGCCTGTGCGGCCCTCAGCCCCACACTCTTGTCTGTAGACAATCAGCTGAGCAGCTGTGATGACAGGAACTCAGCCCCCTTATAAGCAGTGAAGAAGGGGCCTGCCAAGGGCCAGCAGGGAACACCTAAGGAAGCAGGTCCTGTTTTCCTTCTGTTCCTCCCCACCAGAGGGAAGGGAGGAGAGGGCAGACCATGGCCAACTCCCTTCCCACCACCAGTCCTGCCTGCTGGGACTTGGAGTCCACTATGAGATCAACATTTGAAAATAGAAAGACAAAAAAAGGTAATGAAAGGAGGAAGGAGTGAGAGAGAAGAAGGAGGAGGAGGAGGAAGAGGGAGGGAAGGAGGGAGGGTGAGAAGGAAGGAGGAGGGAGGAATTAGAAAGACCAAGTTAATGCCCAAAACAAGAGACTGCATTAATAACTAAGAATGACTGAAAGTCCTCCCAGCTGGAGGACTAGTTGGTAGCAGTTATTTTTTTTCTTAAAAAAATTACTCAATATTTACCTTTTTAAAAAGATTTTATTTATTTATTTGACAGAGAGAGCGTAAGCAGGGGGAGCAGCAGGCAGAGGCAGAGGGAGAAGTCTCCCCACTGTGGGGATCCCAATGCAGGGCTCAATCCCAGGACCCTGGGATCATGACCTGAGCTGAAGGCAGACACCCAACAGACTGAGCCACCCAGGCACCCCCATATTTACCTTTAAATGTTGATATTCCTCAGTCAAGCTAGTTCCAGGAGCCATTATTATTACTGTCATTGTCCTTGGCTCCTACTCTCCCCTCGTACATTCATGATCTCCTAGCACTTATTATAAGCTGGTCACAGCCCTGTGCTAAGTACAGTAAATTAGATGTGTGTCTAAGTCCAGTTGGTCACCATATCCTGGTCTGTTCAACCTCCAGCTCTCTCCTAAGCCTCTGTCTACTTCCTCTACCCCAGATGTCTATACCTTGGTTCGGGTCTCAGTAGCTCTCCTTTGGATGACTTCCTTGGCTCTGATCCCTTACCACCCAGACCTTCCTCCACCTTTTCCAAGAGAGATCTTTCCAAAAAGCAAATAGGATCATCACTCCCTGTTGAAGACAGCTGGTTGTTTCCCAGCCTCCATCCTTCCTTTAATAATAGAGCCTCTGCCTTTTAGCTAAACACATGTCTGCCCAGAATAGAAACTACATTTCCCAGCAACCTGGCCCATAGCCATGGCCACACTGAATTCTGGGTAGTACAATGTAAATGAAAGTAATGTGGGCCTTTCAGGGGAAGGGATGTCTTCCACATCCTTCGTACTTCTCCCCACTGGCTGAAATGCAGATGTGATGGTGGGAGCTGGAGCTGCCCTCTTTAGACCACAAGAAGGAAGCCGTGTGTTGAAGACGTCACAGGAACAAACCAGAAGGAACCAGGGTCCCTCGCGATTGTGGAACCGCCGTGCCCACTCTGGCTTGTCTATCTGTTCTTACATAAGCAAGAAGCAAACATCTATCTTGTCTAAACCATTGTTAGTTCAACGTCTTTGTTACTGTACTTCAGCCCATTTCCTAACTAATAAACACTCTGCTCAAAACTCTTGCAAAGCCTCTTATTGTCTTCAGGTTAAGTCCAAGCACCTAAAGCCAGCACCCAAGACCCTTTGAGATGTAGCCTCTGTCAGCATGGTCTCTCGCCTTCTCTGTTGTTCCTCTTTAGTTTAAACTCTCTGCTTTAGTCATACTAAACTGTTCGCACTTAGCAAATGTGCTAAGCTGATTCATGCTTCCAGGCCTTTGCTTCAACGGTTCCCTCCGCCTAGAATGCCCTTCCCCCTTCTTTGCTACCTCCTTCCTGCTCATCCTTCAGGACTCTGTTCTGGAGTCACATCCTTAATAAACTTACCCTAGAACCCCATCTCCACCCCAGATGAGGTTATTTGCCTCTGCTAGATGCTCCCTTAGCACTCTGTGTCTATTTCTCTCAGGGCTGTTAGACTACACACTTTGGGAAGGCAAAGGTGGTCCCTGCCTGGTTTGCACCTAATACCCAGTCCCCAGCATATGGGGAGAATTCACTAAATATGACCTAGATGAATAAATGACTAGATTAGGCAGCCAGCCTAATTTATCATGCTTATCATCACCACCCTCTGTTCACACATGTCTCTCTCACCTGAGTCCCATGACACAGGGGGAACAGGGTTCTGATTGCCAGGCATAGCAGGTACTCAATAAACATTATTCTAAGAGCACTTCCAATCCAGTGCCCTCTGTTCTGCCTCATCATTTTCCAACAGAACTTCTGGTTCATTCCACAAGGGTTTCCTCACAGGCAGTGTCCAGGGTGCAGCATTTCCCAACCAAGTGTGCATTTGTCACCACTATCATCTTCTTGGAATACTGGCAGCTTTTATGGAAATCAGCATTTGGCCACAGTGACCTCAAAACAGTAGCTGAAAGTCTCCTCAGATGGCTTGGGCTTAGCCAGTTCTTTAGAAAACCACATCTCAGCATTGCGGTCTGAGTGGCAAAAGAGAAGGAAGTGTGTTACAAAAATCGGGAAGTGGGTGCCAGGTCAGGTGCAGTTGTGAAGCCCGGAAGGGCGCAGAAGAAGGGGTGCACTGTGACAGGTGGGAGGGGATTGGTCTGTGAAGGTAAGTGGGACTCAGAGCTTAAGCTAAGTGGGTCTTGGCCCCCATGGCAAGAGGCTCCCGCCCAGCCTCTCTATTCTGAGCCCACAGGAGGGAGAGATCGCTTGAGACGGGCTAGGTTCTGCTACAGTAAGAAACAACTGGGAACATCCCAGTAACTTAAAACCACAAAAGAAGTCCCTTGCTCATAGTTGATGCTCATTGGAATCAACTAATGGTCTCTGCTCAAGGTTGGCTATCAGAGACCTCCACTGATAAAGGCCACATCTCAGCACAGAGTCCTGCTCCAACCCTCGAAAGCTTCTACCTGGATGCGGCATGCACGCTACCTCTGCTCATATTTCATTGGCCAAAGCAAGTCATATGCTCTGGCCTAAGTTTAAGAGGGCAAGAGTATCAATAGGGAGGGACATCAAGTACTTATGGAAAACAGTAATCTATCCCACAAGAAAACACTAGTGACTGGGGCTTTCACTAACTGTATGATTTCAAGCAAGCCAACCGGCCAGGTTGGGACTCAAATTTCCCGGCCAGGAAGCTGACATAGTGGGAGGATTGTACTGACTCCATGAGAATGCATGGAGAGAGCTCAACACAGGCCCAGTATAAAGCCTTGTTCCATAAATGGTATCTTTTTAAACATTGAATTGTGGAGAACCTTGATCATTGAAAGGCAAGAGTGAAATGAAAGACTCATGGTCACCTCTTTCTTTCTTTTTTAATTTTATTTATTTATTTGAGAGAGAGAGAGCCCACAAGCAGGAGGAGTGGCAGGCAGAGGGAGAAGCAGGCTCCCTGCTGAGCAAAGAGCCCAATGCAGGACTCAATCCTAGGAACTTGGGATCATGACCTGAGCAGAAGGCAGACACTTAACCAACTGAGCCACCCAGGCTCCCGTAGTCACTTCTTTCATTGAAGCTCAAACCACAAGAACCTGGAGCTGTCGTTTCCCTTCTTTTTCTCTTATAAATGTAACCACTGGAATCAGGGGCTGCTTCCCGGGCCTGAGAAGGCCTGTGATTTTGTTTGGCCTTTGTGGGCCCAAGAAGGAGAGTTGGCCTCTTGGTCTGCATTTGTTCTAGACAGTGTGGCCAAGGTAGCCTATGGAACAGGACCAGGAATATGACCAATCAGACTCTCTGGGGGTCAGCGTTGGATTGAGAACTCTCAGGCAAACTGAAGCCTAGTTTCCATGCCTAAGAACTTGACTCTGGGATGTATGTTTTGCACAAGTTACTTGGACCTGCCAAGCAGGTAGGTACATACCTGGATCCTTCCTGAGCAGCCAGGAGGGGGCAGAACAGAACCAGACTCCTGAGAATGGGGTGGGGGGTAGAGAGGAGAGGCTCTTGCACCCAGCAGAACCCTCCTCCTGTGGGGAACCAGCAGCAGTCTAAGCTAGTGTGGAACTCCACAAGCCATGTGTAGCTCCATCCGGGAGCATGCAACTGTTTGTTGCTTAGCGGACTCCAAAAGATACGTTTCCATACCCAGGATTATTAAAGAAAGGTTGCATTTGGGCCCCTGGGTGGCTCAGTCAGTTAAACATCTGCCTTCGGCTCAGCTCATGATCCCAGGTTCCTCGGATCGAGTCCCACATTGGGGTCCCTGCTCAGTGGGGAGTCTGCTTCTCCTTCTCCCTCTGCCTCTCCCTACTGCTGTGCTCTCCCTCTCCCAAATAAATAAATAAATAAATAAA
The DNA here is from genome assembly GCA_003697995.1 of Taxidea taxus jeffersonii. Lineage (NCBI taxonomy): Eukaryota > Metazoa > Chordata > Mammalia > Carnivora > Mustelidae > Taxidea > Taxidea taxus. Next base: position 10,936 of record RCUC01035292.1, read on the forward strand.
TAAGAAAGTTATCATTCTTTAATTCTGCTGGCATTTCTCAGGTAAACACATCACTATCCCGATGGAACACCCAAGCCAGGCCACAAGTTTGCATTTTGGGGCAACTCCTCTGGGGGCAGTAGGGGGCAGAAACTGGAGGTGGCAGGAGATCTGGCAGGAAGTGGGTATGCGATCCTGGTGAGAGGGGAAGGCGGCCTGCACCAGGGCTCAAAGGGAGGGATGGAAGGAAGGAGACCAACATGAGAGGTGTTAAGGAGGTGGTGAGTTTTATGGAGGGCTCGTATTGCATAGAGCACTGGGTGTGGTGCATAAACAATGAATTCTGTTATACTGAAAAGAAATTAAATAAATTTTAAAAAATTTTAAATAAATAAAACCATCAATAGAAATGTGGGTTTAACAGTTAAGTGAAATTATTGTGAAATAAATATTGTTATAATTATTTTTTTTTAAAAAGGAGATACGGATGGAAGGCATTATCTTACTCCAGGGGTCTGGGGGAGAGCAAGGAGGAAAAAGGAAGGAGCCATGGTGACTTCCAGGACTGACCTGAAATGACTTTTTAAATTTGACACCAAAAGTAACTTGACAGCAAAATCTGACCTGAAAGACATTCTGGTTTAAACAATTCGAGACTCTAGAATCTTTACGTGTCCCACACACCTTGCTGCAGAAAAGATTCTTGTATTTCATGACACGGGGCTGCCCCAGGGACCATAGTAAGCAGTGTTACATAACACGTCGCATGTGCCCCCATCACCTATGTCTAAAGTCCAAAAGAATTCCAAATTCTGAATAAGCTGTTAGATAAGGGACTGCGGGCTAGTTCAACAGCGGCAGCCACTCACCATGGCACTTGGCTCCTCCCAACAAGACGTGCGGGCACGTCCACAGAGGTCCCCGCCGGGAGCTCCCTGTCCCCTCCTCAAGACTCTTCTAGTCCACCTGCCACCAGTGCCCACTACCCCCCGACCCACAATGAACAGCAACACATTCTGCTGCCCCCTGCAGCACATGGAGTCATGAGGGAACCCTCTGGGGTGACTTAAGGCCTTGCCCTGCATTGTGGGGTAGGGGTGGGGCTCTGAGATCCTGTGCTTTCTGGGACCCTCCCTACCACCAGAAAAGTGATAGATGCTGGGTGCCTAGGTGGCTCTGTCAGCTAAGCATCCAGCGCTTGGTTTCTGCTCAGGTCGTGAGCTCAGGGTCATGAGATCAACAGTGGGCTCCACACTCAGCACAGAGTCTGCTTGAGATTCTCTCCCCCTTCTTCTCCCTCTGCCCCTCCCCCTTTTTGTGCTTTTAGAACCCTCAAAATGACCCTTTCTCTTTCATTCTTTGCCTTCCCTAGTGCCATCCCTGGCATTAAAGGTGGAAGAACCATGGGTGCAGAAAGAGATTGGTTAATATTAAAAATTACACTCAGGGGCACCTGGGTGGCTCAGTTGATTAAATGGCTGCCATCTGCTCAGGTCATGATCCCAGGGTCCTGGGATCAAGCCCCACGGCAGGCACCCTGTCTGGTTACCAGCTTACCTGCCTTCCTCCTTCCCCCGGACAGCCTCAGGAATGAGGGTCACCCCCCGACAATCCAGTCCCCACCCCAGATTCCAACTGAAACTACTCCCTTGTTAAAGGTCATGGACAAACTCCTCAAGGTCAATTCCAAGGGGCTTTCTTCAGTCTCTGTCTTGGACTCCTTCATAGAGGTGGACTGTGTTATTCATTATCCACGAATAATTCACCGCCCCTCCCAGTGGGAGAAGTATATTCCTGGTACCACTGATCGCAGCTTGGCCATGAGACTTGCTTTGATATGTAAAATGTGAGTGTGTACTTCCATGACCTGTGCCATAGCTGGGGAGAAGATTTAAGGGTAACATCATTGTCCTTTTCTAGTGCTGTGCTGATAAATGCTTAGCAACAGGCTCTCTGGGGGAGGGGAGGGAATTGCTGATTTCCACAGTACAACTATTCCCACTATGACTGATTTCAAGTTGCCAATGTGATGTTAGTGAACATGTAGTTGAGAAGAGATTTGTATTATCAGCTCTCCCTAGTACGAGCCCACTCCAGCCTCCTGTCTGTCTTTTCTCTTTTCCCTGAGAGCAACAAGGTTCTAGATAGGGCCTTTCCCTTCAGCCAGCACCTCCGATAGACGCCAGAACCACAGCTGACCTGCAGCTGAGATGTAAACCTTTCTGTAAGCTGATACTTTGGGGGTTATCTGTCACTGCAGCATAACTTAGCTGAAGCTGACTACTGTACTTCTGAAACTCTGTCCTTGCCTTTGGTAACACCCCTCTATCATTTCAGTCAACAAATATTCATCAGTGGCCACTACCTATGAGATGATTTGTCATTGTAGATAACAGTAGAGGCTAGAGAACCAGACCACCTGGATCTAAATAACTTCTCACTTCTTATAGATCTTCATTTATAAACTGAGACTAAGAGAAGCACCTACCTCATAAAGTTGTCGGGAGGACTAAATCATTTGCCGTATGTAAAGCACTTAGCACAGCACCTGGTACAGGATAATCAGTCATTAAGCATCAGCTTCTGTTATTGCCACGAGCTACCAAGCCCAGTCTAGGTTGGGCTAGAAGATGCAGTCAGGGCACCTTGGCTTTTAGGGAATTCACTTGCAGTCTGGAGTGGGAGACAGATATAAAAACAGAAAATCATGATAAATCAGGATAAATGCAAGAAAAGAAGGGTATGCTGTTGGAGCCAGAGCATCAGGACAACTAAGAGTGTGAAACTGTGGGTTGAGTGTGTAAGAAGTTTTCATAAAGAAGGGGATATTTAGGCTGGACTTTGAAGGATGAGTAGGAGTTTTCCAGATGAAAAAGAGTGTGTTGAGTAGAATGAAACTTCAGGTTTTCTTCTTGGCTCTCTAACTATCCTCTGACCCCTTTGCTGGTTACCTCTCTCCCCTCAGATGTTGGTTCCCCAGATTTAGTCCTTCTTCTCTTTCTCTTCTCTCTACTCTTTTCTAGGACAAACCCATCTGTCCCATGGTTTTGACGCAGGTGGTTATAGTTAACATTTACTAAGTGCTTACTACAAGCAAGGCACTGTGCTAAATACTTTACATCCATT
>RCUC01035316.1:0-11220 GCA_003697995.1 Taxidea taxus jeffersonii
TGTGTCTCGTGCTCCTCTGCTTCTCGAGCTTTCTGCATGGAAGGAGCCGGGGCAGTCGGATTTGGCTCTGAAGGGAGCCGTGCACATTCTCCATGCAATTATGGACTTAGTCCATCTTCAGTTTCTTTCAAACGACATTGAACTAACTCCCATTTTAGTGATTTTTAAATGTTGTGCAAAGAGAATACACAGGCGACATAAAACCAACGCAGGGAGGTGGGAACAGTTCTGTCTGTCGGTCTACCCGCGCGTAGATAATCCTTCAAGAGATGTAAAATTCTTATCTCCGAAACCATGCATTCTTTCCAGACGGGGCGACAAGCCTCTCCTTAGGCACATTTTCCAACTCGGCAGGTCTACACCAAGTTGGTTTGAGGTGTCCTAATGCTCGCGGGCTCAGGCAGGCTTCCTGCATCCCGCAGCTCCTGCATCAGGCCCTCACGGGAAACCTTTCTCCTGGAAGCAGCTGGGAGGTGTCTGGAGACGCTTCCTACTTGTAAATAGCTCGGAAGCCCCGATAGGGCCGGTGTTTGATTTTCCGTGGCGTGTCCTTGAGCTCCAGCCAGCTGCTGTCGTGCAAGGCCACCTCGGTGCTCGGCATCCAAGGCCACGCTGACTTCATTCTGCCTATCACAGCAGGATGAGCTTCCCGCACGGGTGACGGTTCACGGTTCCCGGCCATCTGGTCTCGGGAGAAACGCTCGGAGAGCGCAAGAACACCAAATGTGAACCTGCTTTGTTTTGTTCTGTGTTCCCTTTGCAAGACCGAGCCCGGGCTCTGGGAATGGCACACGGGTAAGGTATTTATAGGATGGGATCCTCTGTAGACAGGGAGTGGGATATGTGGGTACGCAGCGGCGTGTGACAACTTAGACCTCCGTCGTAGCCAGCTGTGGCCCTGGGGTGGGCACCACGAGTTGTGTGGCTCGCAGTCGAGATGTCGCAGGAGTTGGATTGTTGGAAGGTGGATGGGCGGCAGTGAGGGTGAGCTTTCCCTCTAGATGCTTAGTAGGAAAAAACACATTTTTTCTCCATTGCTCCATTCCTGGGCCTAGTGACCCTGACGTTCCCCCAGGGGTCCTGGGGTCCTGCTGGCCTCTCCCGGGTGGCCTGTGGTGAAGGAAGGTGCAGAGCCAGGAGCCCTGAGCTCGCCCTCCCCACCCACGGCCTTAGTTCCTCCAGATACCACTCCCGAATTTTCTGCGGTTTTGTGCGGCTTCCGGACCCATCCCAAAGGAGCTTTCAACAAGTGTTGTAGGGTGCAAAGTGGAGTCCTTCCCGGAAACAGGTCCCGTGGCCCTCGTTCACAATGCGGTGCAGGTCAGTGGTCGATGGCTCGAGACGCAGTAGGATGCCCACACTCACCCTTCCGCACGCAGACTTGGAGCAAGTGAACGTTTGAGGTGTTGTTGGCCTCACCCTGGTCCAGGCTGGACTCCAGCTGTGCCCACCCGGTTCCTGGTTTTCTGTGGCCTGCTCTGTGCTTGTCCTGCCACGTGGAGAGGCCAACAGGCCCGAGGAGCTCTAGCCGTGGCCCATTCACATCTGTGGCTGGGAGCAGAGTGGGGCCACCGGACTGCCTGTCTGGCGCTCTTGGGTACCTGACACATTCCTGTCCCTGCTGGCGTCCGCTGTGCCTCCCTGGCTGCCTGTGACCTGCTTTTTTGAGTTATGGTCACAGCCTCATTTTTCTGCAGCTGTCCCTCCCTCCCGGATGGGTGTCCTGGAATGACCCAGTGCTGCCTGTTCCCGCCCTCTCCGCCTCAGCCCTGAGCTTCCCGTGTCTCACCAGCCCCGTCCTCAGTGCAGGACCTCGGCCTGCCCTGCGGAGGCCCGTCTGGTCAGCGTTTCTACCTGAGCCTTCCTGGACCCCCTGGTCTCCCTTCCCGCCCCTCCCAGGAGCTGCCCGGTCTCCCGACGCCCTCCTACAAACAGACCAGACCGTTCTTAGGCCCCGAGCTGCAGGCTATCCTCCAGAGTTAGGTCACCTTCCCCTGCATGTGCAGACAGGGCCTTTGAGTCACTCGGAGCACAGTGTCCTCTCAGCTTTGTCAGCTTCCTGCTCCGTGAGCCTTTCTTGCTGGGTCCTTCCTGGGTTCAGGTCTTTCCTCCTTCAGAGCCTCCCAAGACTCCTCACACCTGCTGGACGCCAGTGCCGGCAACTTTGTCCTCTGTGCTGTGAGAGTCGTGCGTCCCAGGGACAGAGGGTCTAGAACAAGACCTGGGACGGAGGACATGACCATCAGATGGCAGCTTCACGCAGTGCCCCGGTGTTAGTAAGAGTCTTAACGGCAGCGCCAGGAGTAACGCCCGCAGCACTGTGCGCAGCAGCAGTATTAGTAGCATTAGTAGCAGTAGTAGTATCAGCAGTGTTAGTAGTATTAGTACTATTAGTAGTATTAGTAGTATCAGTAGTATTAGTAGTATTGGTACTATTAGTAGTATTAGTGGTATCAGTAGTATTAGTAGCATTAGTACTATTACTAGCATCAGTAGTATCAGTACTATTAGTGGTATTGGTAGTATTAGTAGTATTAGTAGTATCAGTAGCATCAGCAGATGTGTTAGCGGCCACAGCGTTGCCGGCGGAGTCAGTCACAGGAGCAGTAGTATCGACGCTAGTGCCGCAGCGTCAGCAGGGGTGTCGGTTGTGTTTGGAGAGGCGCTAGCGTCCGCCGGAGCGTTAGTAGATGTGTTGACAGTGTCCGCAGCAGTGTTCAGGGCGTCAGTGTCCCTGCTACCATCAGGGACAGGAGTACTAGCAGCACGAGCAGACGTTTCAGTAGCAGTCGTGGTGGCAGTGTTAGTGGTAGCGATGGCATCGGTCCTAGCGGGAGCCGTCGTGTTAGCAGATGTGTTCGCGGTGGCCATGTTCGCGGGTATTAGTAACGTCAGTAGGAGCACCGGCACCGGCACCGGCACAGCGGCAGCGGCGTTCATCATATTTGCCACGAATGCACTGAACTGGCTGTGGCACCAGTAGACGCGGTGATAGTGTCGTCAGCGACAAGACTAGCGGTGACGTTAGTGGCTGTGTTGATCGGAGTGGCGCCGGCCGCCGCGTTACTGTGCCCGTTGGTCTTACTGACACGCGTATTGGTGGTGTGGCCCTCGCGGCAGCACGAGGACACGCGTTGGCCGTAGCGGCATCGGCAGGGGAAGCGTTAGGGCAAGTACCAGCAGAGGTACTGGAAGCAGCGGCGGCGTTACTGGCGTTACTGGCCGTGTCAGCAGCGGCGCCGGCGGTGGCCGCAGCGCCGTCCGTAGCACCGGTGGCAGCGCTCGCAGCGGTGTTCGTGGAGGGAGTCGTAGTGCTAGGAGCACAGGCAGCAGCAGTAGTAACAGGGCACCAGCGCCTGCAGGGCCGTCATGAGACGTGCTGGCAGCAGCGGGGGCGGCCTCAGCGACAGCGGCCTTGCCCGCAGCAGCAGTCCCGTCACTCCCGGCCCGCGTCCTGGCCCCGCGCGTGCGTTCTGTGCCCCCCGCGCCCGTCGGTGCCTCTGTGTCTGGACGCGTGGCGGGGACGGCGAGGCAGCCAGGCGGGAGCCCTGCTGGGGTGGAGCATGTGCCCAGCATCGTGTGGGCACGTGGGAGAGCACGTCCCTCTCCTCGGCTCGCGCGGTCCCACTGTCACAGTTGCACACTCCCCCCAGTCTGTGCCTCTGGCCGTAGGGCTTCAGGGGAGGGAGCCCCCAGGTGTAATTTTGCAAGTAACTCCCTGAAGAAAGGTGAGCTGTTTGTTCTCCCGTGTTTGGTAGGATGGCCCGCAGCGCCCCTTCCTGCCGGCGGTCCCCCGACAGGCGCTCTGGCTCTCCTGGCCGGCTGGTGCCCTGCGGGGGCTGTCCCTGGGCTGTGGGGGTGACATGGACGTAGCCTTTCTCTGTGGCGGGGACCGTGTGTCTGTCTGTCTCCTGGCCATGGTGCATGGGCGTCCCAGCCCCAGGTGATCGAGGAGGAGAAATAGCCCGGTCCTGAGGCTGGATTTTCTCCGACGTTCAGGGGATGGTCAAGTTCACCGGCGCCGGGCCTGCTGCACCGTAATGAGCCCTGCCACGTCCTCTTTCCTATCAGGAGGAGGACGCAGTGATACTTCTTTCCGGGTGTTGAAAATGCCCTTCACAGAGAGGACGGCTCTGGGGCACATTCTGTGTTCGTTTGAACCCCGTCCATGGAATGGGATCAGCACCGTGGGCTTTGTCTGTGTCAGGAAAGCTTGTTAGTAATGTGTTCCTGCCATGATTTTTTAGACCAAAATTGGTGAGAAAGATGGGCTTCCATGTCTGCCTTGTTGAGGTGTGTGAATGCGATTTTCCTGTTCTTTCAGGGGTCGGAGGCTGAGATTAGGATGTCACGCTGACTTTCCAAGAGGTTAGAGAGAAGACGCATGCACCTGCCAGCCTGTCCTCGTTTACTTGGGGCTGGTGCGGAATGTACGGTGGCCCGGCAGACCCGGGGTCGCCCTGGGCCTCCCATGTTAGATGCAGAGCTGCAGCTTAGGGTTCCTGAATTCAAGAATGCTGGTCTTCTTCCCATGTGGCCTTTGCTTGTGGCAGATGTATAAATGGGGACAATTAAGAGAGGAGCTCTAAGGGGGCCACTGGGAAAATTCTGGGGCCCCTTTCCAGAGGTTTCTGCCAGGCAGTGAGCACACTGTGCTGGTTCCAGTATGGAGCTGTGTGTGCCCCACCCCCAGGGACAGCCACGGGCTTAGGTGCTGCTTCATGGTGGCTCCCCGGTCCCCCCTCCCTTTGACGAGAGTGTCCCACACTTTTCTGAGGGTTGGATGGTGTCGTCAGGACTGAGCCATCTCCAGAACTCTCTCTCTGCACCGCAGGGTAACCCATGCCTAAGAAGGAGGAGGGAAAGCTTTCCCCTGGGTAGATTCAGCCCTGCAGGCTGGATTGGGGGCCCCTGAGAGGGCTCTGTCCTGTGTAGGGACGGCCACAGGTGGGAGTCGGTCCCTACGCCCCGGCTGCCATGGCCCCCGCTGGAGGCTGTGGGCCTGTATCTGTCCCAGCCTCCAGGTACTGCTTTCCCAGCTCACTCCCCTGCCAGCCCCAGGCTTTGTCAGCAAGCCACAAAGCCTAGAGCCTCCCTGGATGGGAAAGGTAACACCGCCTCACAACCACCACCCACTGCTGCCCCCATCGCAGCCCGCCCCGCCGGGTCCTGACTGTGTTCAGCATCTGTCTGACACAGGGGTGTGCTGTCATCCAGGGAGCTCCCAGGTGGTAGACATTCAGGTCTGCCTGTGTGTGTGTAGTTGTGTGGTTGTGTATGTAGGTGCACATGTGGACGGCCTGGAGGGCCAGACACCCTGCTCCTTCCCTGTGCATCCCTCCTGCTGGTTCCGAGTGCTTTCCCTTCTGTCCTGGGCACAGGACATGTTCTCCTGTCCTCTGTCATCAGCATAAGCATACTTCACTTTTGGCCAATTAGCTATTTCTATGAAATACTAAAAAAACAAATACATGATTTAAAAACCAGCTGCTGGGCACCTGGGTGGCTCAGTGGGTCAAAGCCTCTGCCTTCGGCTCAGGTCACGATCCCAGAGTCCTGGGATCGAGCCCCGCATTGGGCTCTCTGCTCCACAGGGAGCCTGCTTCCTCCTCTCTCTCTGCCTGCCTCTGCCTACTTGTGATCTGTCAAATAAATAAAATCTTTAAAAAAAATAAAAATAAAAACCAGCTGCTGATATAAAATGGGCAAATAGCGTTCTTTCTCCTCCGGATCTCTAACTTGATGACTTCCCTTTTCCGAACTTAGTTACTTGATTTCGGGAAGAATCCTTTAATTACCCTCAGCTTCTGCCTTTCTAGGGGAGAAGAATTTCTTTCAAGCTGAAAACAATAGATAGACAAGAAAGGTGGTTGAACCACAGCCAAGGCAGAGAGGGGGAAAGATACCATTTAACTACATTAAGTTCATCCACACCTCTCCACCTGGAGGTGAGTGACCTGTCCCCACGGTCAGGGTCCCTGCCTTTCCCCTTCCGTGTCTGAAGCGGGGAGAGATGCAGAAAGACTGGCGGTGGGCAATGCCCTGATGTGTAAGGAAAACAGAACCGAGATGAACGACCAGAACCACACAGCAGGGGCTTCCCGGAGGGGCTCGCCCTCCCAGACTGCCACTTCGGCTGGCAGCGTGTGAGTGCTTGGACAAGAGCTTGCGGCCCCGCATCAGGAGACACAATGTGTTTGCCTTCGGGCACATTCCATCTGGGAGGGAGCTGTGCCCTGGTGCGCACCCTGAAGGCAGTCTGGGCCTGGCTGAGCCTCGCCCAGGGGATCCCATGCCCCTGTCCCAGTCTCCTGCTCCAAGACGTGGGGAGGGCCGCATGGCTCTTCCCAGGAGAGAGCTCCCAGCGGGCGCCTTGTCTGGTCAGAGGCAGCCCTTGAATGAAAGCTGCTTGTCCTTGCTCTAGTGACGCGTCTGGCCCAGAAAGAGGACAGAGTGACGTGGGCAGGACGGTAGGGAAGGCCCAGAAGCAGGGACGCGTACGGTACCGAGTGAGCAGCTTCGGGTGCACGATGGAAGTCGGAAGGTGCAGTGCTTGAAGCTTAGAGAAAACGGGGTGTGTTTGGGGCGAGTTCGGCTGGTGAGGGCGGCGGGGGGCTGGAGACGTTTTCCAGCACACAGGGTGGGGGACACGCCTTTGCTGACAGATTGGGAAGCCGCCTTAATGCAAAAAATAAGAAAAGGCCCTTATTTTACAAAACCTCTTTGGCTGAGAGTTGATGGAATGTTCCAGAAATGAGCGGGCTTGAAGGTAGCACTTGGCTCCTGAGGGAGATCGCTGTGACTCAGCTTTACGCAATCCTAACCTCCATTCCTTGGGGCCACTGAACTTGCGGGTTTCTGATGAGGCCGAGTTTCTGTGCGAGCCGCGTGTCGGACGGTGGGCCCCTCACTCTCAGTGTCGCCGGGGCTGGTGGCCCCTCACCCTTCGGGGCGGCTTCGGAGTGGGTCTCGGTGTTTCCCGCCTTCCAATCTCCGCTTTTCCCTCTGGTCGTTCTCAAGGGGCTAACGATGTTAATAAAATATTTCGAAATCATGTCCCAAAATGTGCTTCCAGGAGCACGGAGTACTTTTTGGAAGGTTGAAAAATGCTCAGTATTTCTCTTTCTCACATTTGGTTTTGAAAAAACAGTAATCGCAGCTGTAGGAGATGGGGGTAACCCTTTCAAAAGTCTTGTCACCACACAACAATGCGCTTCGTACAGCTGCTATCCCAAGAGAAGGGACTTGGAGAGCATCTCACATGTTTGGTGGCTGTGGAAACCAGCGGATGGGGTTGGAGACGCAGCGGTCCCCGGCCGGGGGATGTTTTGTTTACCGAAAAGGCTTGGAGCTGTAGGATCGTTTTTATGTCCAAGGAGCTAAAAAAATGCAACACATGGTTCGGGTGGGAGAAGAAGCCTGTCTTGTTCGTTGATCCAAAAGAATTGGGTAATCCTCGAAGCAAACACGGCTCGACGCGTCCATCCAAGGAGATGATTACGCGCGCACATGTGGACAGACAGGATGACAGAGAAACCCTCAGAGGCATCTTACAAAGAGTAAGGCAGTTGGTGTGTAGGTGTATGTCCAGTATTACGAACGTGGTTACAAGTTCTCAGGATAGGAATGAGGGGCGCTTAGCGGGATCGCTGGCAAGGCGTTTGCGGAGGCAACTTTCTCTTAAAGCCAGCACGCGAGTCTGGTTCCACACACAGAGGAGCGCACGGGGCTCTGTCTGCGGAGGTGTGATGTGTGAAGAGCACACCGCGTCCGCTGGCGAAGCCAAAGCAAACTCATGATTTGTGAGCGAGGACTTGAAGATTCCTGCATTTACTATATAATTCATTTTTGGAATACTTTCCTTTGTGATACAAGCACACAATTGTTTTCCCTTTCAATAGCATAATGGTGACTTTGTGATGTATTCATGAGAATTATGAAGTTTGGAATGTGACTTTTATTTTAAGATTTTGAGGGAACTCCTAAAGGCATTTCACTTTTGACCTTTATATGAAATTGTGGTTGACTAGGCTGGGTGGGGGGCGTCAAGTGTGTCCCTTTTTGTAGCTGAGAATTTGAGTGCCCTGCACAGAACGGCGTGGGGTGAACACACAGCACAACTAGAGCGGTCAGTTGCCTCTCGTTTGCTCACTGAGCCAGTCAACATGGATATTGTAGTTATTTCAAAGTCTCGCTTTAAAAACCAGGGAGTGGGACGCCTGGGTGGCTCAGTTGGTTGAGCGGCTGCCTTCGGCTCAGGTCATGGTCCCGGCATCCTGGGATCGAGTCCCACATCGGGCTCCTTGCTCGGCAGGGAGCCTGCTTCTCCCTCTGCCTCTGCCTGCCTCTCTGTCTGCCTGTGCTCTCTCTCTCTCTCTCTCTAACAAATAAATAAATAAAATCTTAAAAAAAACAACAAAAACCAGGGAGTGATTTATACCTGGCGCATGTTACCATTTAGCATTGGATTCATCAATAAAAATGAGCTCTAAATAAAAGGGGGAGTTGCCACTAGGAACAGAAAATGTTAATAAAGGAGAGACGTCCGGAAAGGGATATTAGGAAGGAAGACCCGAGGAACGCTAAGCCACAGGTGGACGCTAGACTTGCTGAAGCAGGCGCCCGGGGGAGCCCTCCGGGGGAACCTGGCCGGCGGTGCTGGGCTCCGCAGAGCAGCGGGCGCGACGGCGGCGAGGGCAGGGCTGCCTTCTCGAGGACAGTCGGCGAAGACAGGCAGGAGATGAAAAGGGATTTTCATTGAATAATAATGCAAAGAACGGTGGTGGTTGTGGATGGAAGAATGCTTCTGAAATGGTTAGAAAGTTGATCAACAGATAATTAAATATATGACGTCTTGGGGGGAATCCTCTGAAGGAAATCACGCTAAATACCCCTGAGCGGCTGGTTTTGGCGCTGGCGAGTTTTCCCCGGTGGGAGCGGGGGCACACCTAAGAGCTGGGCGCGTTTGGTGACACGCTTTGCACACTTGAGGAACCACCGGGAAACGTGCTTTCAGGGATGTGGCCGCCCGCCCCGAGCTCGTGCGCACAGACGAGGGTCAGGCTCCCGCTGGAGTCCGTCAGGCTGAACACAGCGGTGGAGGGGAGGCTGTTGCGGACGAGGCCGGGTATAAGATCGAGCAGAATGAGGTCATCCCTGACTCAGCACGGACGGAAAACACAGTGACGTGGGCTCCAGAAGCGGAGAGAACCATGTGACGGAGAGAAGGAGTGGCGTGCGTCTTGGTGAATGAAAATTCCCTTTCTTGGTACAGAAAGGGTTGGATGCTTGGCCTTTGCCTTACTTCGGGCTGCTGTCACGAAACACTACAGACTGGGGGGCTTGTAGACAGCAGAAATGTGCTTCTCACCGTCCTGAGGCTCAGGGTCCAGGGTCGAGGTGGTGGCAGATTCCGTGCGCCGAGAGAGCCCACGGTCTGGTGCGCAGGTGCCCATCGTGAGGCGGGGGCGGGGGCTCCGCGGCGTCTGCTGTGTAAGGGCTCTGATCCCACGCACGAGGCCTGTGCCTCAGGACACATCTCCCAAGGGCCCCCCTCCTGCTACCACCACGCTGGGGGTGGGACCTCAGCATACAAGCTCTGGGGGGCACAAGCGTTCAGTCTGTAGCAATGTTATCAAGTAATTTATGGTTTTAAGGCTTGGGAACACGTTATTGGAATGTTATCATCATCGAAGCCAGATAATGATATATTTGTGCAACACGATGACAAGAAGTCAGAGAAGGCTATGTGAGTTTAAAGACCTTTGCCTGGAAAGAGAGTTGAAACTGTCCAACAGGGATCTCGGGCAGCAGGGGGACGCCTGGGGGAGGTGGGCTTCAGCAGCCCGGGTTCATGGAAGGCATCTTACAGGGCCAGACGTGCTTTCTGGTTTGAAAAAATGGGAGAAAGAGAGGGAAAAAAAGAAGTCTCTAAGCTCCAGGGGAACGTGTGACGAGGATTCAGTAGTGGATGCAGATGGAGTGTGGCAGCGTCCGGAGTCATGGCGGGAGCAAGACCGTCCCCGTGACTTGCAGCCCCCTCCCAGGCTCCGGCAGCCTTCCTCCCCCGAGATGCGCAGCTCACTTAAATTCCAAACGCGGGTGGAAGCAGAGGAAGTGGCACAAGCAACTGGTCAGGGTACCCCTCGGAGGCATTGGTTGCACATTTGCTCTGTGCAGGACATGGATATCCTTTGGGAGGAAAACTTTCTTGGGAACGTGAAGCCAGAGCCTCGTGTTTGGCACGTATCCAGCGGGGACCTGAAAGAGTCCACGAACCGCACGAGAGCGGCAAGAGGGGATGGTCTGCAGAGTGGTTTCACGAAGCTTCCTGAGGGCCTCTTGGGTCTTCTTTGAAGTGTAAGACTCTCAGAGAGGTGGATCTTTTCAGAGTCCAGATCATGAAAACAAAATGAGGACGATAAGGATAGGACAGGGGACTGGATGGAGGATGTGTAAAGGGGGTGACCATCTCGGATGGGCGGGTCAAAATTCTGCGAGCATATTGTGGAGAGAGCTCAGTGGGGCATAGTGTCGAGGAGAAGGTGAGGGGAGCAGGGGAGGAGGACTTCCTACCCGCCTGGGTGCCGTCTCACGGCAACGCACTTTCCCTCTTCACAGACTATAATGCCTCTTCTCCATGGCGCCGTCACTCACAGCCGGCCGCCATGTTCGTAAGTGGCTCCTGGAACTTATTTTTAAGATATGAATTATTAGGGGAAAAATATTTGCACTTAGTGAATGTATGTACTTCTTGGGAAGGGGCTAGAAACAAGAAAGCTAGAGGTGATAGTTTTTAAGGAAAAAAAAGGCAGAGGTAAGCATGAAGGAATTTTTAAAAAATTTCCATCAAATGCAGTGTTAGGATGGGTTATCATATTAATAAGGATAGGAATAATGCTTAAAGCTCAAAAAAGGAGATTATTACAAGGAGTGAGAGTGAGTGCTAATGATTTGAAGAGATGATACGGGAATTAAGGGGAAATGAAACCAAATGGATATTGAGAAATCTCAAGAAAATAAAATTGTTGGGTTAAGTGGGTGAACTTTAACTTGCTCAATAGGCAAGACTTAGGTCAAGGAAGATATGAGGACAGAAAGGACAAAGTCTGCTCTAGGCCAAATGTGCAAAAGATGACGTGACTGCCCCAGTGCTGGGAAGCCGCCGGAAGGCCCGGGTCCAGAGAGCACCCACGAGAGAGCCACCCTGGGGCGCTGGGC
>RCUC01035377.1:0-10459 GCA_003697995.1 Taxidea taxus jeffersonii
CTCACATATAAGGCAGAAAGGACAGAGTTATATCAACTTCAGTACCTTTTAAATGGCAGAGAACAAAAAAATATAATAACCCCATTAGGCTGTTAAATGTGCTGAACGCTGACAAATCCTCAGTGTGACGATCCTTGAGTATTTATCTGTAATCCCTCAGCAAATACACCTTTTATTCAAGCACAGAGTTGCACGCACTCCAGACACAAGTGCCATTAATTAAATAACACACTCAGCAAACTCTCAGAGCCATTAATTATCAAAGGTAGCCTGTGCCATAGTTGGCTCCAAAATTCCATTATAACAAAAGAGCACAAGTGGAGCGAAGGAATATGCGAGAGGAAGGTCACCCTCAAAAGCATGATAAGAAAAAGCATTCAGACAGAGTAAATGACAAAGCATGTATACCTTTTAGCTTTCCTTTTGCCCCTTTGGAGAGTTGAGAAGAAAGGAGAGTATTTCACGTTGTAGGGACTTTCTTTCTCAAAATTAGTTTCTCTCACGAAAGACGCAAGTAAATATAAAGTAATCCTTTTTCATTTCAACTGAGTCTCGGGGAAAAGTAATATCAGCCGAAGATTTAGAGACAAATAAACCCTGTTCTCCATAAGCTCCCTCGGAATGAGAACGCCTTTTAGGGGAGTCTTTGCTCAGTACAGACACGGGGAAGGGGACGTCAAAGGGACAAACGTGGAAGACAGAGTTTCAAGTGGGCAACAAGAAAACGCTCCGGGAGTGCCCCGAATTTGTCAGGAGCGGGTTTGCTCTGTTCTGCCTCCTCACTCCCACCATCAAGCCTCAAAGGCTTCTCAGCTTCACTTGCCAGGAGACAGTGGGATAAAGGAAGCGCTAAGCCCCGCAGGGTCTCTGTAAATCACTCACAGCTACAAGCTTGGGCATCATCTTTCTTGTGTGTTTGCTGTTCTTAGTGTTTGATTTATCCTTTCAAAGAGAAAACTGACAATGCCGAGTCTGTGGCCACTCTTTAAAGGACAGCCCCCGGGTGAGCCCCACCTCTGTGCAGAACAGCACACGGCATCCCCCCTCCTGAGCGGGGCTGGCCCCACGGTGCCCTCAAGGAGGCACAAACATGGGACTGGGCCACGGGAAGTTTCGGCGGAAGTTAATGCACACTAGCTCAGCAAAGGAAGTTGTGTTATTAATCAGTGTCAGGGGTGCACCACAGAGGAATGGTTTTGAGCCAGGAAACTTGGCGTGAGATCACCCTGCTCTCTTTAGTCTGTCCTCACACCGCTGGGTTTCTGGGCACTGTGCTGGGGCGTAACCCCTTCTATCTCTAGATGGAAGAATAATTGCAACTGCCTCAGAGTTCCTCATCAGAGCGGGTCTCTGTTCCTTGCCATTTCTCCCCCAGCTTCCCCTTTACCCACTTACTCTAAGAGATTGCCACCAGCGGCTTTTGTGGCCCAGTTTCTGAGGCCAGTTTATTAAGAAAAAGCTGAAAAGCAGAGGTCAAAGGTGCCTACCCGTAGAAAATTGCTCCTCTTGTTTTTGGTGTGAGCAGAATGACTTTCCGTGGCTGTCTGCCTGTATCTCTAGGCTGCTAGAACCAAAGAGTTACTTTTAATAGAAAAGAGTTGTTACAGAGGAATTTGATGTTAGGGTCATAAGACTTGGTTTTGCTGGTGAGTGTGATTACTTTGCCTTAAAACCATTTCTCTGACATCCCTGGTATGGATGCAAATCAAGTCATCTCATATAAGCTCATGGGCAGGAACCACTTCCCTTTGAAAGCCAACACTTGCCCGGTGTGTGTGGCTCTGCTAAGACTGTGGCAGACCCTTGGATGTCTGCATCTGAAACCTACTGAAACTTGTCTCCGGCTCCTGAACTGCTTTGGGGCAGCTGGAGCATTTTATTGGGAGGACACTTCAGAGCTGAATCAAAAAGGAGACAGGGTTGGAGCTCTTTGCTTTCACATTCAGTGATATCCCCCCAGAAGTCTAAGCCATACTTCTGACCCATTAGATCAGAATCTTGGGGAGGGGGGTAATTCCAGTGAATAGGCTCGTTGAGAAACACAACCTTCAAGAAACCGAAGGGGGCGGTGTGTTGAGTTTTTCTGGCCCCAGATGTTCCTTTTGCATTCTGTCAGCTAGATGGACTGTGGCCGGCTCCCATCCAGGTTCACCTACAGAAGAGACAGATGTTGATCTGTTTTCTTAGCCTCAAAGCAGAAAACTCCTTCTCTGGGCCGATCAGAGAGTATGAGGCACAGAGTACGAGGTAGAAGCTTTCTTTGCTGACAGTGTAGTGAAAAGACATTACCTTAAATGCATGCAGAGCCTGGCTGGATCTGTTGAAAACAGGGAACTCTGCTTCCGTGTTGTGGAGAATGATTTTTTGGAGCATGAAGACACCTACGTGGTCAAGGAGAAGTCAGCATGGTTCAGCTCATAACCCAGGGGATCCGTGTGTCCATCTGCTTCTGTCTGTACTCACAAACTCCTGACAACAACATGCAAATCAACGTAGAAGACTTGCCTGAGGCAACAAGGAGAGCCAGAGGGGAAGATGACAGCATCCACCACACAGCCAGCCCTACTCAAAACTTAAATCTTTCTCCTTCAGACATTTGTATTTTCCTTTCAAATTGGAAGCTCTCCTTTCCAAAAATCTCTTCTATAGACTAAGGTCACGGTGCTTCCCTTCTGCCTTTATTCCCTATCCTGCAAAATAAACCTCCCCCTGAACTTCTTGATACTCCCTGTTACTCCTCAAGCACGGCCTTGGCTGGGGAGCCAGGTGTCCTCAGTCCATCTGCCACTAGAGACGTAGAAATATTGGAAAATATTATAGACGTAGAATTATTGGAAAAGCACACGTTCATGGCTATCAGTCACACTTCACACATTCCAGGCCCATGCTGTCTGTTCTTGAGGCCCCAGAAAGGCCATATTTTTGGGACTGGTTGCCCAGCCCCCCATCATCTCTTGCCTGGCCTTGTGCTGTGCTGAGCGTCTCTCCACAGGAGCTAGACGCACCTTCAGGATCCCATCATTCACCTCCTTGCACCTCCTCCGGGTCTCACTCAGGCCTTAGGAAAGGCCTTTGTTGATATACCCAGGCAGCACCAAAAGACACCACTGTCTAAGGGGATATTAGAGGGAAATAGGGACATGAAGGTCACCTACCACATGACATCCAACCACAAGGAAGATGAGCACCTTGCCCAGATGCACCCTCTCCAAAACTGAGACTGAGGGGTGCTTGGGAGGCTCGGTCATTAAGCATCTGCCTTCAGCTCAGGTCATGATCCTCAGATCCTGGGATCGAGCCCCACATCAAGCTCCCTGCTCAGTGGGAGGCCTGCTTCTCCCTCCCCACTCCCCCTCTTGTGTTCCCTCTCTTGTCTTTCTCTGTCAAATAAATAAATCTTAAAAAAAAAAAAAAAAAGAGACTGAATCTCTTGATGTGTAGCTAATTTCTGACATTCAGTGGCTTTGACTGGCAATGCAATCCAGAGGGAAAATCACAGTAGTGACACCAGGGGCTAACCTGAGTGAGTGCTTACAGTGGGCAAGGCTCTGCTCCAAGTGCTTTGTGTGCATTCACAGGCTCAGTCCTCTCCCCCCACCCCCAGCACCTCTAGCCAGGCCCAATCCACATCCCCTACAGACACACAGCCAGTCAGCCATGAAGCTGGGCTTCAGACCCAAGTCTCTGCAAAGCCCAACAGGGTCCCTTCTCAGTGCTCTGGCTTTAGAAGCAGACTCTGCTTCCCACAAGCTTCCCGGCTTGTGGGAGAAAAGGAACTGCTAAGTGCAGAGCCTGCAGACGCGAGGCAGACTGTGTGGATGCCAGTGCTGGTGAGGGATGTGTGCCGAAGCACTGTAAGTAGACTGACGAAAGTCCGCTCAGGTACAGAAAGAGGCTTCCGGGGAGATTCAGATATTACAGGGTTGGTGTCAGGGAGGGCGGGTGTGACCAATAACACAGGGGCCACAATGTTCAAAAGACCAAAAATAAAACTGAGGGAAACTTCTCCTAGGACATAAATCTGCTCTAGACAGGTGAGGCGGAGGAAAAGAAAGGGCACATCCATTTTCAGTCCTGCACAGGTGCCTCTGACTCAAAGTCAATAATTGTTCAAGGACAAGGGCAATGATGAATGATCAGGAGATGACCTGTATGTCCAGACAAGATGGGTGGTGCTGAGCACAATAGAGAACAATCCCAATGTCATAGAGGAAGGAGACAGGCCCCCATCTCAGGAACGAGGAGGGGAGCTGCAAACTGACTGGTGCCTATACTACTTTCCACCCCTCACTCCCAGATATCAGTAAATGCAGGGGGCAGGGGGCAGGAGGAGGAGTGGACCCTGAGCTCACATGTGAAGGCTGAAGCAGAGTGGTTAGGCTTCTATGTTCTGGGTCCTGGAAGGGACCAGATATACTTCCAAAGGGATGCCTGCCTGCCCTTTGCTCTCTGACGTTGGTACATACTTAGAGAAAGAGCATAATGCTAGACTCAGTAAAATCTCTCTCCATATGCCAGAGTCTCCTCACCCAGGTAGGACTGAACAAGCCCATACTGGGGACATCCTTGAACTACACACTGGACCTAGGAAGCAGAGGATTTGCAGCTCAGCCTCCCAGATCTGTGTCCATGGGGTTGCACCCAGAACCATCCATTTAACAGACAAATAGCAAAACACAGTGAAAAGCAATGTAAATCTACACTGAGGTCTTTTGAAAACCCTCAAGGGGAAGTCCGTTTGTGCTTCTCAACAAAGTTCCTCAAAATCTCCTCCTATATCACACCCATGGTGGCTGTGCCCAATGTCTCCCAGCACCCCTTCTTTCAACCTTCCCCCAGTATCAAGGAATCTAGCCCAGAAATTTTTCATCTTTCCTCCCCTCCTCATTAATTTTCTCTTTCCTGTAACTGTCTGCCTTTCCCAATGTCCTCCAAGCTGGTAGCCTCACCCTGTCCAGTTCCCTACCACTCCCAGCTTACTGATACCAGTAATGAAGGGCCAGAAACCAAGGATCCAACAGGTTCTCCTTTGGGGTAGAGGGAGAATGCCAGAGATACGAAAGGCATTTGTATGATCTGGGGTTTTCTTTTCTTTCCAAGATTAATCTCCCCCTTTCTTATTTTATGAGTAGAAATTATTTGTTTTAATTCTAAACCAATCCTTAAGGTAACTTAGACTTGAAGCAAAGTGAATTCTGCCTGCTACACAGTAGCTCAATTCCCCAAATCTCAGACTCTTCTGGAGAGCTCGTTAAAAAGCACAGAGTCTCGGGCCTCTCTCCAGACCTGCTGAGTCAGAATGTGGGGGATAGACTTGAGAAATCTGTGTTTTTAACAAGCTCACCAGGTAATTCTGGTAACGTCTATGTTTGAGAATCCATTCTTACCTAATTAATGAAGGTCTGAATTGGCTTCATTTGTATGCAAGGCTCGTGTCCATAAAATAGATCCTTAAGAGACCACGCAGCTGACCTCTGAGGTGTGGGGTATGGACAGAAGCCACAGAAAATGTGGGGATCCAGGGAGTACAGACATCAGCAGGGTTGGAACCCACCTATTTCATACATTCTGCCCACATCTTTATGGCTTCTTGGAAATTGTTAGTGGCAATCCAATAGATTAGCAGTAAGCAAACTTACATTTTATTTATTGCCATAACTCAAAAAATGCTATTGGTTCTAACTAAATGTCTGTTTTTATGTTCTGTCATTTCCAGGCATGAAAGTAACTTGAACAAATCCCAAGGCATAAGGAAATGGGCCTCATTCTCTAGGACTCTGCGGCATTGGAAATGAAGCTAAGCAGACTTTATTACATCCTACAATTCTGCAACCTTTTGCGAAGCATTTTATTACACTTGTGGAAGCCACTGGGGTTACGTTTCAATCAGGATGACTGACAGGCTAACTTCAAAATAACAGCATCGACAGCCCTTCCACACTTCCTGGGCTATGTACTTAGAATAGAACCTTTTCTAAATTGTCCCTTGGCCTGGATGGAAATAAAATGGCAGTTAAAATATTTATCTCGTGTGTTGGGTAACTTAAAAATTGATATTTGGGGGCCTCTGAAAGGCATAACTGAGGAAGTCAATCTTTTAGAACTACTGTGCATCCTGTAACCAAAGGTTTATTAAAGCTGAGATAAAATTTAGTTTCAATTTTTGGTAGCAAACAAAACAGAACAAGAAATGCATAGCTTTTCCTTGGCTGTATTCTCCTCCTACCTTGGGTGCAGAGAGGCAGAGCTGAAAGAACTTAAGATGGCAAAAATGGGCTTTAAGAAACTAATAAACATGTAATGAGGTGATCAGACACCTTGGACTGGGCCATTTGAGTGGTAGGAATGTAACAAAAGGGAACAGAGAAGCTCTTGATGTTGGTTGAGGAAGCATGCCCCTTGCCTGGAATAGTCAAAAAAATTTTTTTTTTCTGGAATAGTCAATTTCTATAAGGAAGGATGACAGAAGTAGGTTCTTTTCTCTGGTATATTAATAAAAGGGGAGAGTTGCGTTTATAGAGAAAAATAAAACATATCAATGGCACTGCGATAAAGAACCACAAAAAGCCTCCCTAAGAATCTCTGTTGCCTTATGGGCTACTCCCTGACCTCAACACCATCATCGACATAAAGCATATTAGTTTCCTGTGAGTGCTGCAACAAGTTACCGCAAACTGGGTGGCATAAAATGACAGAAATGTGTCCCCTCACAGTTTTGGAGGTCAGAAGTCCAAAGTCCAGGGAGGCCCTGCTCCCTCCAGAGGTTCTGGAGGAATCTCTCCTAGCTGCTGGTAGGAAAATCTAAGATTTTCTTGACAAAATCCTACTCTCTGTCTCTCTCTTCACCTTCCCCCTCTTCTGTGTGTCTCCTCTGTGTATCTCTTCAAAAGAGACTTGTCACTGGATTAAGGGCCCACCCAAATAATCCATAATGATGTTCTCATGGCCTTAATATCCTTTACTTAATTACATCTGCAAAGGCCCTTTTCCAAATTAGAAAACATTTAGAGGTTCTCGGGATTTGACTTGGATATATCTTGTGGGAGGAGGGTACCATCCAACCCACTCCCTAGGACATTTGATGTTTGCCAGTTTCTGATCTAGTATAAGCCAATAGACTGAGTACAACAATCACATCTTTTTTCAAATCTTCTTCTATGTCTTTGCCAAAGTCCTATTGATTGACAATAGTTTGGCAAATGCCTTCTTGAGACCCCAAAGCCTCTCATTCCCAAGCCTCGTCTGAGATGCTCTTTCTTAGCTAAAAGGAAAAAGCACTACAATCTGAGTACGATATGTTCAGAAGATAAAACACCAGTGAGGGAAGATGGCAAGTACTGGTGATTTCCCCCAGCTCAAGGGTGGCTAATTTGTGGTCCAAGGAAGAGCCCTAAAAGTACTGATTTTTCTTATCCCCAGAAGGTCAGACACCAATTCCATCTCCATTTTAATAGCAGACATCACCAGAAGACCCGGCTGCTGCCACTGGGACTAATTCCACCTGTTACTCAATGGCTTTCAAAGAAGTGAAGGAACAGTCTCTGATGAAACAGCTGTGTGATACTGCAAACCTACCAGCAGCAGCTGTGGTTTCCATTTTGTCTGTCCAACTGAAATCCTAGAGAAGCCTCATTTCCGCCCTTCCTCACATGCATTTCCTCAGCTTAGCATCTTCCTATAACTCTGCCATGGTTTGAAGGCTGTGGAGGTTGTGGAAGCTGGGGTTACAGAAGGCCAGGCCTGAAGCTCTACTTCCATGCCAGCCCTGTGAACCCAACCCCGATGGGAGGCCTGATAACCCAATAAGGACTGTTTAAACATCTTTTAAGAGATGTTTCTAGAACTAGCAAAGCCTACTGATACCAGTATGGGAAAAATAACTATTACTCCATTTGCTAAAGTGGGTCTGGTCTGTATGGAAAGAAATCAGAAGGAAAAAACAGTATCCCCGGCAGTAGTCTTCTTTTTCTCTCTCATTTCTTCTTGGACACAAATAACCACTAGGTGGTTTCAGTTTCAACCCACTGGGCAGTTCCTAATGCTATGGTAAATAATGGATAACTATGTATATATGGCGTCCATTCCATCGTGCTTATCAGACAACAGCACAGCAACCAGTCTCTGTATTGACAACATTCTGAAGGAAGATGTCCCCTATATATCTCTATGTGCTCACTTTTCAAACTACAGGCTCATTCCTTATCTTTATTGTTCCATCTATAATCAAATTCCAAATGGCAAAAGAGAAGGACACTCTATTTTTGGCAAAGAACTGGAAAGGAACTTTCCCCATGATTATCTCCACCACAGCTGACCTAAAGTTATACAACAATACTTCCCAAACCCCATCAAGTCTTTTAGATGGTATGAAGGAGCTGTGTGTCTCATGAAATGGAAACCTCTCCCATCCATCCCTCTCTATATCTAAGCTTGAAATTAAATCTGGGGACGTACCTACTTCTTTCAGTAACTACAGCTATTAAGTATAACTGCACAACAGACTGGTGAAAGAAGGAAATGAAATTTTGTTGTGTTTTTATTGTAGATACATTTGCAAATGTTATTTTGTTTAATCCATACAAGATTCCTATATAATATATATGGAGATTTAGGCTCAGAAATGTTAGGGAACTTGATCAAGTTTACAAAGTTTATAATAGATGGATTGGGGATCAATCAGGTCTCATTCCCAAAAGCCTGTCCCTTTTGGAGAATAATCAATAATGAAGGGCTCTCAGCAAATTTAATAAATACCATTTCCAACTTCTCTCCTGAACTATCAAGTTGGTAGGTTAGTCCTTTGTACTGATGTTCAAAGGGAAAGGGAAAGGGATAGTTAAGGAAAGGCAGGGAATATTTAGGCATTCTCAAGGGGAGAGCATCCCTTTAATCATGTAAATGAAAGCAACTAATGATATTTCTATAAAACATACAGGAAGAATATTACCAAAAATACTTACTCTGACTTTGATGCTAATGTGTTAACCAAAAGGTCAATGATTACCTATCCTGGAAACAGAACAATGTAAAATAATTAACATGTAATTACTTATAGGGATTGAAAACCCATCAGTCCCACTTGGAATAACCACCACTAAAAACTCTCAAACATGGTCACATATCTGTAGTCCATTTCAGTCCTGCAAACATCTTGACCATCTATACTGTACATCAAATTGAAGGCTATAGTTTTAGCAGCCAAATGAGATGGCCCTTGAGGTGTAGTTGGGAAGGGGAGTAACCATGGATTGCAGAGGGAAGAGGAATGGGAAGAACAGATTCTTGTTTCAGCAAGAATACAGGTCCAATTCTAGGTACTTAGAAGATGGTTTTCTGAATCCAGTCATCTTCTTCTTCTGCTCTACCTCCTCATCATGAGATACTATTTGCAGGGTATCTCTGTACCAAGCATTATGCCAGGCATTTTCAAAACACTATTTCATATAAGCCTCAAAACAACATTTTTCTTCTTTCTTTCCTCCTTTTCTTTTAAACAAATATTTATTCAACAACTACTATATGCCAAGTATTGTATGTATTGGGTGCCCCTGCTACAATGCTGAGCAAAAACATCTGGAAATAATTATTATTCTCTTTCTGTAGATGAGGAACCAGCAGTTCAGAGTTTGTGAGTTTCTTAAGGTCATGCACTAGTAAGAACACATATATGCGACCTAAAGCCTGGAGCTCTTTCCTCTAAGCCAAGCTGTTTCTCAGAATATAGTGTAGAGGGAACAGTTGATGCCCTATGGCTAACTCCTGGTTTTCCCTACAAACCAAGGCAAAAAACAAAAAACAAAAACAAAACACACACACACGTACATATTCCAGATCAAAATTATCTGGGGAAAAAACAATATACTAAGTTTCAATCTTTGTCAAGTCAAGGAGCATTTATTAAGTACCTTCTATGTGTCCATTCTGGGGAAGACTTCTAAGAGCAAGTGAAGCTTTCTTGTGTTCTTTATGTCACCCTGAAAATGTCCCACTGTTCTCTCATATTTCTGTACCAAAAAAAGCAGCACTTTGGCACTCTCTGAGCATTCTGCCTAGTCACCCTGACCAGGGGAGCCCATCTCTCTATCTCATGCCATTCCTAAGGAAGAATCTGAACTAATACTCTCAGATTCCCAAGGAGCCCCAGGCTGCCCTTTCAATGTCTTACTTTAGTAAGCAGTCTTCCCATCCAGGTTGCTTAGCTTTCCTCTTTTTCTTCTCCTTGCTAAAAATGTAGGCCCACAAAAATAAGTCCATAACTCTGAGAGACAGCCTAAAGCAAGAGTTCTTTATAAATATCACTGGCAGGGCTTGTTAAAACTTATTGTAAGGCCCTACTCCAGAGTTTGATTCTGTAGATCTGGAGTGGGTCCTGACATGTTCCCAGGTGATCCTGACACTGGTGTGCCGGGGTCCACACTTGGAAAACCACTGGCTTGAAGGGTTGATTTTTTTTTTTTTT
>RCUC01035403.1:0-11456 GCA_003697995.1 Taxidea taxus jeffersonii
GATATTGAACCATCATTATATCTCTGGAATAAATCCCATTTGGACATGGTAAATGATCCCTTTAATGTATTGCCAAATTTTGTTTACTAATGGTATGTTGTTGAGAATTCTTGCATCTATGTTCATCAGGGATATTGGCCTATAGTTTTCTTTTCTTGTAGTGTCTTTGTCTGGTTTTGATATCAGGGTAAAGCTGGCCATGTAGAATGAATTTCAAAGCTTTCCATCTTCTTCTGTTTTTTGGAATAATTTGAGGTGAATAGGTGTTAACTCTTCTTTAACTGTTCGGTAGAATTCACCTGTGAATCCATCTAGTCCTGGACTTCTGTTCATTGGGAGTTTTCTAGTGACCAGTTAACTTTTGTTACTAGTAATTGATCTGTTCAGATTTTCCACTTCTTCCTGATTCAGTTTTGGAAGATTTTATGTTTTTAGAAATTTGTCCAGTTCTTCTAGGTTGTCCAGTTTGTTTGCATATAGTTTTTATAGTATTCTCTTACAGTCTTTGTATTTCTAAGGTGTCAGTTGGTACTTCTTATATTTCTGATTTAATTGATTTATTTGAATCCTCTTTCTTTTTTTCTTGATGTGTCTCACTAAAGACTTCTCAATTTTGGTTACCTTTTCAAAGAACTAGTTGTTGGTTTCATTGATCTTTTCTATTGTCTTTTCAGCTCTATCTTATTTATTTCTGTTCTAGTCTCTATTATTTCCTTCCTTCTCTAACTTTGGGCTTTGTTTATTCTTCTTTTTTTAGTTACTTTAGGTAAAATTGGGATTTTTAATTTGATTTTTTGTTGTTTCTCAAGGGCAGTCTGTAACCTCCCCTCTTAGAACTGCTTTTGATGCGTCCGAAAGATTTTGGACTGTTGTGTTTTCATCTTCATTTGTCTCCATGTATTTTTTATTTCTTCTTTGATTTCTTTATTGGTTCATTGGTTGCTTAGTAGTGTGCTGTTTAACATCCACATGTTTATAATTTCCCATTTTTTCTTTTATTTCTATATTCTTTATATAATATATAATAAGTTAATTTGTTATTAATGTAACATGTATTACATAATATATATCATATATATAATCCAACTCTTACTGAACCTGATCTCTTTATGATTATAAAATGCCCTTCTTTGTCTCCTGTTATATATATATATATTTTTAAAGATTTTATTTATTTACTTGACAGACAGAGATCACAAGTAGGCAGAGAGGTAGGCAGAGAGAGAGAGGGGGAAGCAGGCTCCCTGCTGAGCAGAGAGCCCAATGCGGGGCTGGATCCCAGGACCCTGAGACCATGACCTGAGCCGAAGGCAGAGGCTTAACCCCTGAGCCACCCAGGCACCCCATATTTTTTGTTTTAAAGCCTATTTTGTCTGGTACAATAAGTGTTGCTACTTCAGGTTCTTTTTTCTTTTTTTTTTGCTTTCTTTTGCATGGGATATCTTTTCCATCTGAATGTGTTTTTAGGTCTCTTGTAAGCAGCATATGGATGGATCTTGTTTTTTTAATCCATTCAGTTACCCTGTGTCTTTTGATTGACATATGTAGCCATTTACACTTAAAGTAATTATTGATAAGTATGTGCTTTTGCCATTTTGTTCATTGTTTTCTGGTTGTTTGTAGCTCTTCTCTGTTCCTTTTTTCTTCTCTTGCTCTCTTTCCTTGTGATTGATTCCTCTTTGGTGTTATGCTTGGATCAAATAATTTGCCTTTAATGTAATTACCTGTGAAGTTGGAAACTGAGCACTTTATATATGTACAAGAAGTGCCTCCTTCCTAGTTTCTCCACCTACCACCACCTCCCTGAACTTCCATGAAAGAGTCACCCACTCTGGAGTGTCAGGAGATCCTGTTAAGTATTGAAAACCTCAGGAGAGGGAAAATGGGAGAAATGTAACTTGTTGATGGCCATCACCCTTCACTATCTCACCAACATGAATCTTCCAAGGATCTGGGGGCATGGGATGAGACAGAAGAACGTGGATAAGAAGAGGCCAGAGTCCCAGCCTGTGCCTCTTCTGGGTAGGACATTCTATTGCATCAGAGATGAGAATTGTTACAGGAAAATATAAACGAATAATATTAAACATAGAGAATTTATCGGGTCCTTACTATGCCCTGGGATTTCTTATGCGCATTTAATCCTTATCACAGTCCTTTGTTGTAGGTAGTATTATTATCCCCATTTTATACACAAAGAAATAGACACAGAGAGGTTAAACAAGGTTACATAGTCACAACTGGTAAAGGCAGAATCAAACAAAGTCCAAGAGGTCTGAGTTTAGAGCCCCTGTTCCTACCCAAACTAATATGTAGTAACTTTAGTTAAGGGCACTTAGTTCCGCCAGAAGATCCCCACCCCCGCCCCACCATCCCTGTATACAGTCTGTAAGCCTGGGGTCTGAATGATGAGTCCATTTGTTCCTATATTCATCCATCCTGTTCTTCATCTTGCATCCAGTGAACTCCTGCTATGGACATAGTGACACAAAAGGTACAAGTGAGTAATTTATAATCCTCTCTCCCATACAGGGGAATGACCGTATGGAAATAAATAACTTTGGTCTCTGCAACCTTGCTGGGCAGTGGAGGGGAGGGTGTCCCAGATCATCCCCTCTCTAAATAAAAAGAACTAGAACCCGTAGTCTGACCTTCCACGTGGATTTTTAGCTAAAGAGATGTTCACAGGGTCTCAAATATTAAGTCATTTGTTTTTGCATCCTTCTTGCTTTCTTTAAGAAGATCTCAAATTTTTACCATTGAGGGCTGGAAGGTCAAAGCGTTGTTTCCCTATTTCTAAAGCAAGAGCCTGGGGCCCCAAGTGGTGGCTGACCACAGTCACAGGACCATTCCCTGCAGATAGCCCAGAATCTCCTGTGTACCACCCCCCCATGGGGGAGGGAAAATGAGTTTCTCCTGCCAGCACAGGGCTGGCTATCAGAGCAGATGCAGGGGCTAGCCATGCTGCCACATGATCCTGAGGTCCTCTGCTAGGCTTCCTAGTTCCTTGATTTGGGGGGATCTGGGGCTCCTGGGGAAGGTGCTGCAGCAGAGGGTGCTCAAGTTGCTGGCTCTTTTCTGTCCACCTGGTAGGACTTAGTATTTTAACACGAATTTGCCAGTTTCCCTGTGTGCTGGCTGAAAGTCAGCCCTGTTCTGAGCTTTGGTTTCCTACTTGTAAAAGGAATGTTCTGGGTTTGGGATGACCAGGAGTTGTTCTGGCCTCCATATTCCCAGCCTGTAGGCCCGATGGGCCTACCAGGAAGACAGAGGCCAGGGTGAGAGAAGTGGGAGAGGCAGGCAGGGAACATCACAGAGGCACCCCTTCTTCGTCCCCCAGGCAGGATGTATCAGAATGAGCTGTAGGCTTTTAGGCTATTGGGATTAACTAGCATCCTCGCAGTTGATGAAACGAGAATGAATGAGTGTGAACATAAAACGGTATGTGGGTGGATCCGTGAGCATGTAATGAAATTCCCTATTATGGAGGTGACATCCCTCATCAGAGACCCAGGATAGCCAAGAGGCAGTGGTGGCCCAATCACATTTTATTCCTTCTGCAGCTATGACCAGAACCCTTCCCCGTGACCTCTCCAATATAGCATGTAGTATTTAAACAACAATTTTATTATATTACGGAGAGGTTCACACTATCTCTTTCAGATTACAAAAGTAATATATGCTCCTTTGGTAACACTGAAAATGCAAACAGCGTAAAGAAGGAAATAAAAACCACTAGTAATCTCATTGTCTACTGATCCTTTGTGTGTTGCTAACTAGTCTTTCTCTCATACATGTGTGTGAATGCAAATATGTGTGTGTGTGCCTTTTGTCACATATGATGACAATGGCTAATATATATGGCTCTCCTGCCAGTGTTAAACACAGGCTAAGAATTTACAGGACTGTTTCATTGAAACCTTACAGAAAACCTAAAGTGAGGGGTAATGTAATTAACAGCATTTATGGGTAAGGAGATTGGGGTTCAGTTTCCACTAAGTTCACATTTCATATACAGGTTTATATTTTGCTTTTGACACTTAATAACATGAGCAGCTTTCATGGTATTACGTATTCATTGAAAGCATGATCTTTAATGGTTGCATAACATTCCAGAGTGTAAATATATTGTTTGTGTAACCATGTCTCTCTTGAATATTTCTAGTGTCCTCTCCAGCAGTATTCTAATATTATAAGTAACACTGTGATGAACACCCCTGTACGTAAATCTTCGTGGAATATCTGATTGGGTCTTTAGTTGACCAAAAATAGATGTATTAGGTCAAAGGTCATGAGTGATTTTAAAGCCATTTGATTGGTCTGGATGAAGCTGCTTCTTAGAAACATTGGACCATTTTGGATTCCTATCAGTGCAGCGTGAGCCTGTCACGCTTACCTCCAGTGTTTTATGCAATTAAAAAAAAGTTTTATTTCTCCTTTTAAAGACTGTATTTGGAATAGCTTTTTAATTTGAAACATTTGGTCTTACAAATAAGAGACCACAAAGAGAAATAAGGATGAAAGCGGGTAACCAAGCATATAGTGGTTGAATATAAATTAAAATTGAAAACATAGCCTCTAGTACAGAGGAGACAGCTGCAGTCTTTTTTTTTTTAACATAGGTGGTATAGTCTTTTTTAAACTTTTTCCCCTAATTTAAGTGCTGGCTGGTTGTTAGTTTGTTCCTGGGATGGGAAGAAAAAATGTGAACTTTTTTGTTGAGAAGATTATGAAAACTTGTATGTGTGTTTATGTGTGAGTCTGTTAGATCATCCTGAATATTTAACCTTGAGAATAATCAAAGAGCCAGTCAATTGCTGGGCTTCTATTTGAAGTAACTGGACACGTTAGACATCAAGTGGAGAAGCAGACTGAGCACTGATATGAGGGCTGGCCTCAGAGAAAACCAGCCAAGAGCCAGCTTTGCCTGTCTGAACCCACTCCCTCCAGACTATACTGTAAGTCATGGCAAGAAATAAGAGTTCCAAGAAGTGACAAATTCTGGGATTAGTCATTTGCATTGTTAATAAACGCATAGTAGATCCAAGCAATCCAGACCAGACCAGGTGTGACACCCTGCTGTCCGCCAGGGAACTGTCCTAGAGGGTGGTGGCCCCAAATACTCTTTACCCTTATCCTATTTATCCTTGGCATTATCTTTGTTACATTTCAAAGACTGGAAGTGTGAACCCTCCAACCACTAAGCATTAGCTGGTGCTTATACCAGGAGTGTAGGCTCTTTCCCAGGTGAGAGGCTTGCCTATGCTTTATGTCTGGGAGTTGGAATTAGCTCATGTGATTACAGAAGTTGAGCAGTCCCTATGATCTGCACTTGCAGGCTGGAGACCCAGGAAAGCCAGTGGTGTAATTCAGTCCGAACCCAAAAGCCCGAGAACTAGGACAGCTAATGGTGTAACTCCCTGTTCAAGGGAGGAGAAGGTGAGATAAGATGTGCTAGCTCATGCAGGGAGGCAGGGAAAAGAGGAGTGAATTCTTCCTTCCTGCACCTTTGTTCTTTTCAGGCCCTCCATGGATTGGATGAAGCCTACCACACTGGGAAGGGTCACCTGCTTTACTGACTTCACTGATTCCAATGCCAATCTCATTTGGAAACACCCTTGCAGACACACCTAGAAATAACATTTAATCAGGGTGCCCCACAATTTAGTTATGGTGACACACACAATTAGCCTTCACAGGGATGGTGGGAAACTGCTTTAAAGATTAGGAAGAGAAAAAAAAAAAAAGATTAGGAAGAGAAGTTTCCTTTCGAGTCCCACATGAAGCAGGGGCCTCACAGTCTGCAAGACTGAACATGGTTTCTAAATAACCTGCGTCACCTATGCCCTGAATTCCTGGCATCTGAGCCCCCATCAGTAGGAATATCAGGAACTCTACCGGAAAGCAAGTAAAGCAGGTGCTCGGAGTGTCAGAACGCTCATAGGAATATAAATGGTTGCATCCTGGAAGTGGAGCCCTGCCATCCTTTCATTTCCTAGAGAACTTGCTCCAGTGATGGAAATATTGTATAGACACTGCCCTGTCCAGTAGCCATGAGACACAGGTGGCTTTTGAGTACTTGAAATGTGGCTGATGCATCTGAGCAATTGAATCTATACTTTTATTTTATCCCACTTAATTATTATTTCTTTTTTTAAGAGAGAGGGCATGAGTGAGGGGTGGGGAGGGACAAAGGGAGAGAGAGAATCGCAAGCAGGCTCAACACAGGACTTGATCTCATGACCCTGAGATCATGACTTGAGCCAAAATCAAGAGTCAGTTGCTTAATCGACCGAGCCACCCAGGCCCCCCATCCTAATTAACTTTAATATAAACAGTCACATATGGCTGTTGGCTGCTGTATTGGGTGGCACAGAGGTCACAAGTAATTAAAAGCTTTTTAGTTTTATGGCTAACAATGTTGAAAGCCCAAATCCTGTTTTACAAAAGCTTGTAATTTATATAGCCTCACAGAAGTAAGGTATTACTATTTATTCAAAAAAGAAGGATGAGTGAGCAGAACTTTAATAGAACGGCTGAGCCAGAGTCGTATCACAGGGTGGAGAGACAGTCAAGAATTTGTTGGAAATGTAGTTGAGGTCTACGTCACTGTCTGTGCTTTGCTGGGGCATTTAGTCCCTTCCTTCCTGGTTAAAGCAGTTATTTTGGTGGTTCAGTGCTTTCGTGTTCAATAGACTTGATTTTTCACACAGCTGGGTTATCTCCAGCATGAAAGCTCTCTGCTTAATCTTCTCAATTTCTCCCTGCTCATCCCAGCTGCACAGATGTGAGCGTGACGTTTTCATCTTTCTCTCTCGGCGCTGATCAAGTTTGAAGCTTCTGTGATGTGCCCACATAGGAAAATATAAAAATGCAACTTTATGAAGGAAAAAAGAAGGCCCGCCAAAGGAACCCAATGGCCCCAAATATGGTTTCTCTCCCTTATTCCTGGGTGAAGTGGGGCCTCGTTCACACAGTTTACAGCTGTGGGAGAAAGGGCGAACCCTGATTCTGGCAGCTCCTGTGACCTAAGATCACTTAGCCTCTCGTGAGTTTCTGCTCTTACATGGAGCCTCATTATCTGAATTAATCATTTCTGGATGGACTTGGGGATATTGTTAAAGGAGCCTCCCTTTCTTCTTCCCAGGAATTTTTCAAAGGCACGTGGTTAAAGGAGGAAGTTGACTATCCAAAGTGTAACACTAGTTTCCCCATTGCCAAAAAAGATCTTTTCCATCGGCTACTACTCCTGGTAAATGCAAAAATGGAAGAAAGGGGGATATTGCAAAGGAAAATGTAAAAATGATGGTGGAATAGAGCCAAATGGCCAGATAACACACAGGGCATGTGATGTCTGTGGGAATTATTTACTGGTTCAAAACCCAAATGATCAGAACCATAATGAAATGGAAGTAAATTAGCAGAGTTAGTGTCTGTTCTGTGTGTGATCAGAAAGTGGCAGAAGCCACTTGGCTGTGTTATTGTTGATGAACTAATATCATCGGCGCTTACTTTCTAGGATCCAGATGCTTTCCAGAATCTAGTATGATCTTGAGTCAGCTGTTCATTGGATGCCCCTCTCCCCCATCATGGGTGTGATAGCACAGTTAGAAACACCCAGTCATGAGCCGCAAGGTGACTGTTCAGTCAGAACCAATCAGGTGCTTGGGGTAAGGGAGCAGCTATCATTATGCAGACACCTCAGAACAACTTTCCTGTCTTCAGTATCCCCAGGGCATCACCACCTGTTGCTTCCTGACCAAAGTCAGGCTCTGGCACAGACAGGAAAGCTACTCCCTGGCTGCACGCTACCTCCCATTGCCACCTTGAGGCACACCATTGCCTTGTTTCCAGAAGCCAGCAACTCTCTGTGGATTTCATGAGTGGTTAGTGGGATGTGCCAGGAAGCAAGCCTGTTGCAATAATGCTGCATGGTGCTGCTGTGGAGAGAACCATAGCCCCTGGAAGTCTTGGCCAGTCACCCCCTCGTTTCTCAGGGTGACTTCAGGGGCAGCTGCAGAGAAGAGCAGCAGCTCCCTCGGTTTGGTGAGGAACCTCTCTCCTCTCAGGCCACACTTTTTGCTGGACGTAGTGAAGAATAAATTTTAAGGTCGTTGAAGCGAAAAGTAATTGTAGGGACAGGCAATATTAGGATAACTCAAACGTGGTTGTCACCTTCTGAGACACTTGTATGACTTTTTCTTCTAGCCAACTCTGAAACCATACTCTGAATTGTTTGCCTTGGGACACCTGGGTGGCTCAGTTGTTTAAGAATCTGCCTTTGGGGGAAAAAAAAAAAAAGAATCTGTCTTTGGCTCAGGTCATGATCCCAGGGTCCTGAGATCGAGTCCTACATCGGGCTCCCTGCTCAGCGGGGCATCTGCTTCTCCTTCTCCCTCACACTCCCCCAGCTTGTGCTGTCCTGCTCGCTCTCTGTGTGTCAAATAAATAAATAAATTTTTAAAAACTAGTCTGAGAAGCCTGGAGGCCGAGCCTCCACGGAGCTGAAACTCAGACCTCTGAGGAGGGGGCCCTGTGGTGCCAGGGCATCTGGACGCTAACATCAGGGGGTCTGTGGGCTTGGACCTTCAATTCTGAGGAGAGGGTGTGGTGTCTTTGAGCTTGTCATCATGAGGCTCATGCTGCTGGCACTGGAAAAACTGCGAAGTGGATTCAGCTGCTACTGGATCGAAATGCTCTGGCAGGTGGATGCAGCTGGACTTCGGTGATGCAGACAGGACAAGAGGCAGACAGGAAGAAGTGAGCCCCTCTCCCCCTGAAGCTTTGCAGGTTTCCTCTGGTTTCCCAGGTGCACAGAGCCTCAGAGAGAAGCAGAGGGTCAGGCTGACGTAGAAAGCAACCCAGACATTGGGAGGAGGTGTCTGGAAGGGTGGGTTTGAAATGGAGAAACAAGAGATTAATTACTGGCGTGATGAACCATACAGATCTTATAGAAGGTTCTGTGGAGGTGTCTGAGAGGTGATTTACATTGCAGAGGGGACACTGAGTCCCTTCCACCCAGAATAAATGCCTGCGAAATCTGTTTCCCTTAGCCAGTATCTTTACCCTGGACCCCTTCTACAGCTACCTCCTCGTTTTCAAAATGAACCACACTGTGTTACCTGCTCTAATCTTGCATACCCTCACTGTTGCTCTGCTAATAAAAATGATCAGTCTCTCCCCTAGAAGGTGGGAGGAATTCACACAATCTATTTTTTTCCTGTCAAAAACAGTATCTTTGGGGGTGTCTGGGTGGCTCAGTCAGTTAAGTGTCTGACTCTTGATTTCAGCTCAGGTTGTGATCTCAGGGTCATGAGAAAGAGCCCGGCACTGGGCTCTGTGCCCAGCGTACAGTCTGCTTGAGATTATTTTTCCCTCTTCCTCTGCCATTGCCTTGCCCCACTCACTCTATAAGTAAGTAAGTAAGTAAGCAAGTAAAATCTTAAAAGACCTTTTATTCACATCAGCAAAAGATAATAAAAATGAAAGGTTAGGATTAAAATTTAAAAATTGCAATAAGAGTAAGTTAAAAGAAACCAGAATACAAGAATAGAGAAATGTCTAACTAACTAATAAGGAAATTAGTGAAATAAGCCAGACAAAGACAAATACTGCATGATATCATTTATGTGTGGAATAAAAAAGAAAACATATATGAATCAAATTCATAGAAACAGAGTAGAAAAGTGGTTGCCAAGGGGAGGGGGAAACAGTAGTAAAAGGGGACAGACTTGCAGCTCTAAGATGAATAAGGTCTGGGGACACACCTTGATGGCTCGGTTGGTTAAGGGTTAAGTGTTGGACTCTTGATTTCAGCTCAGGTGGTGATCTCAGGGTCATGAGTTCGAGCCTGGCATCTGGCTCCACACTTAGTGGAGTTGGCTTCTCTCTCTCCCCCTCTGCCCCTCCCCCTGAGCTGTCTCTTTCTCTTTCTCAAATAAATAAATAAAAACATCTTTTAAAAAAATGAATAAGGTCTGAAGAGCTCCTGCAAAGCAGGATGACTGTCGTTGGTAAGACTGGGTTACATAACTGAGATTTGCTAAGAGAGTAGAACTGCAATGTTCTCACCAAAAATAAGTAAGAGAATTGAAAACCTAATACATATTTGAGTTAATGTAAAACAACAAGGATAATGAAAGAATACTAACTGCTGTTTTTCAGGCATTTAAAGAATAAGTGGCGGGCCCTGTGCTAAGTGCTTTCACTGTAGTGTTTCACTTATACCACTTACCCTGTAAGGCAGGCCCTCTTAGACCCCATATTTCATAGGTTGGAACCTGAGACTTAAGAGCATCCTCACAGCTTATAAAATTATGGAGCTAGTATTTAAATTCAGCTAGATCTGTCTAGATGCAGAGCCCAGGTTTTGTAGGAAAGTTCCAGGATAATGAATAGTAGAAATAGGAAGAAACACATTAATCAGTGCCTATAATACTAGTGAGATCCCAAAGTAACGATGAGTTAACAATTTGTTCAATAAAACATACTTGTGATAAGATAAAATGATGGCAAAATCAGAGAAGATATGGGGGAAATGGGAGGAAACAAAATAACAAAAATCAAGGATGTGGGGAATTTATAAAGTCCCCTGTGAAACAGCCTCACTCCCCAGTGGCCTCTCTATCCCTGCCATCAAGGCCCCTGGTCACTAAGCCTTGAGCATCTCCTCTGCCCTTTGCCTCAATCTTAATGAATGGGCATGGGTCCCTTTGTTAGACCTTGCTCTTACCTGTCCTGACAAAGACGACTTCTGAAGCAACCTTGGCCTGTCAGCGGGCAGCCTGGTTTGACTTTTGTGTGTCCCACTGCCTCATAGTGATGGCTTGGCCCTGCCTCAACATCCCAGACCTCATCAGCTTGTAGGTCCTAATGAGGCCATGTGACATTAAGACTCAAGTCTTCCTCTCCCCAAGAGTCCATGTTTATACAGTCCTGGCAGAGAGCTGCTCTTCTAGGAATCCCAAGGAAAAGGCTCTTCCCCCACGTCCAGGCAGCCATACCCCACAGACACCTTCTGCTTCAAGCTCTGCCACTGTGTCTCTCTTACCCTCCGTGGGAGTCCTTGGAAAGTCTGGTGATCCCAGGAAGCTCCGCAGGCACATTTTCTGAAAGGATATGTTTTGCTGGACTGAAAGTGAGCATCAGGAAGCAACCACAATGGCATATCCTATCTTACAGACTCCAAATTCACCAAAAAGCCAGAGAAGAAGTATCAGGAAACAAGTTTGAGCTGGCATGACATGGGTTTGGTGGTGATTAAGTAGGACTTTTCTGTCTCTTTGAGATGGTTTGGACTATTTGTTTCCCAAGGCTTACATCCACGTTATCTTTGTTTTCTAGGGTTAGTAAGCTATAGATACTCAGGCATTATCAGGAAGTTGGAACTTTAGACAGCAAAGTTTGCATGTGTTACAAATAACTTCAAAGTGTCCTGGTCCTAGATAGGTATGGCC
>RCUC01035459.1:0-22876 GCA_003697995.1 Taxidea taxus jeffersonii
GAATCAAGAAAAAGGCAACTTGAAAACATAAGGAAAGTTTTCTGGTGTTTTAATTTGCCCTTGCCTCGCTCCATCCCTGAAGCCATGGCAGTCCTAAATCAGTCAGCCCTCTTTTCACAGTGTGGGATGCTAGTTTCAGGTACCAGAGTGAGGAGTGCAGATCTCATGTGCAGGTTATTAACAGGTTTGCCTGTTCTATATTGTCTGGAGCTACCAGAAAGAGTGTGCAAGTGCTTGTATCTATTTTGCCTTCATCAGAACTTGAGCCAGAGAACTAATAAGCATGGCTGGAAAACTCTGCAAGGTGAACTAAGAAAATTGCAGATGCCCGGGGCAAGAGATTATGTTCAAGACGCACAACTGACCACCAAAAGCATAGGGGAAAACCTGGGTAAAATTACATCAGAAATTAGGACATTCAAAAGCACTTGTGTATACAGGGTGTTTAGAAAGCCATGCCCAGTAAACAACAGAACAGCAAAACAAACATAAAAAAAAAAACAAAAAGCCACCAAAATATATAATGCAAAAAATAACAGAATTGTAAGGAGAAATATACTTACAATAATAGAGATTTCAATATACCACTTTTAATAATAGAACGTTCATATAAAAGATCAATAAAGAAATGGAGGATTTGACCAATACTATAAACACACGGGACACAACAAGGTACAGAATATTCCTCACAACAGGAGAACTCCTTCTCATGGCATGTGAAACGTTTTCCAAGATAAATCACATGTCAGGCCACACACAGGCCTCA
Source organism: Taxidea taxus jeffersonii (assembly GCA_003697995.1). Taxonomy (NCBI): domain Eukaryota; kingdom Metazoa; phylum Chordata; class Mammalia; order Carnivora; family Mustelidae; genus Taxidea; species Taxidea taxus. The sequence continues at coordinate 767 of RCUC01035459.1, forward strand.
GTGAATTTAAAAAGAATGAAATCATACAAAGTATCTTCTCCAACAAAAATGGAATGGAGCTGGAAATCAACAACAGAAGGAAAACTAGAAATATGGAGAAATTAGGGTTAGGTTAATCCTAACTTTAGCCCTAACCCTAACCCTAACCATCACTACACTCTATTAAACAATCAGTAGGTCAAAGAAGAAATCACAAGGGAAACTAGAAGATGGAGACAAATTAAAATGGAAATGCAACATTCCAAAACTAATGGGATATGGTAAAGACAGTGCTGAAGAGATATGGGTAGCTATAAATGCCTACATTAAAAAGGATTTCAAATCAATAACTAACTTTACATCTTTAGGAAATAGAAAAGATGAACAAACTAAACCAAACAGTAGCAGAAGAAAAGAAATAATAGAGATTAAAGAAGATTTTCTTTAAAATAGGGACTAGAAAAACAGTACCAAAAATAATAAAACCAAAGTTGGTTTTTTAAAAAATCAACACAGAGAAAGAGAGAAAGTAAGAAAGGAAAAATTAATTCACAACTATTAAATAATCAGAAGCACAAAACAGGTTTCTGTAGGAATAAGTTTGATAAAATGTATGTAGTTTATATAATGTAGGACCTTTATTCTTTCACATGTATATCCTTGGTGAATGTCTAGAAAAGATCACATTGAGCATCACTGGAGGAGATGGACTATCTTAAATTGCAGAACCTTGGAAATTTGAGATCAAACAAACATTTCATTGTTTATCTTTGATCCATAAAGTTATTTGGACCAAATGAAACAATATCTTAGCATAGTTGGGTAGGGCATAATATTTTCTCTGTTGAGTTCCCAGTGCCTTAATTGAAAACTTCTGAAGACATGTGTTACAGCCTTTAGCAGAGGATGTATATTCTTTATGGAACTAGTAAAACTGAAGGGAAAATTGTTCAAATTTTTATCTTTACAGAACTTTTCCTCAATCACATGTGCAATATAAAATACATGTTTTAACCCATCCAAGCTCCTAAAGTAAACCTGTCTTTCTGTTTATCTACAGTATCATTTATCTCTTTAAAATGTTTCTGTTAAAATCTTCATGATACTTACTGAGTCTGAAATTATTTATTTCTGTATCAACTATGTATCTAATATACATCATCTCATTAAATGTAAATTATGTGAGGTTTTGGGCCCCTTCTACATCACCAACTCCTGTAACAGTGTTTATAACATAGCAAGAACTTAAGAAATATTTTTTAAATGAGTGCTAAAGGAAAATGTTATTACCCTCATCATCTTAAATGTAGAGACTTTTTAAATTACTTTTTATTATGTTATGTTAGTCATTCTACAGTACATCTTTAGTTTTTGATGTAGCGTTCCATGATTCACTGTTTGCGTATAACACCCAGTGCTCTATGCAGTATGTGCCCTCCCTAATACCCATCACCGGGTTCACCCATCCTCCCACCCCTCTCACCCGTAAAACCCTCAGTTTGATTCCTGGAGTCCATACTGTCTCATGGTTTGTCTCCCTGCTCTGACTCCTTTCCTTTTCCCCTTCCTTCTCCTAATGTCCTCCATGCTATTCCTTATGTTCCACAAATAAGTGAAACTATATGATAATTGCCTTTATCTGTTTGATTTATTTCACTTGGCATAATTTCCTCCAGTTCCATCCATGTAGATGCAAATGTTGGGATTCATCCTTTCTGAGGTAGAGACTTTTCTTACCACAAACCTATTCACTCATCCATACTTACTGACTCTTCTCTTTGTCCTCTTTTTTTCTGCCTGTTCTAGGCTTTTTAGACACTTTCCATCCAGTTTTTGCCACTAATCTTTTACCTATTTTAGACATGCCAGACATCCCCTGTGAATACACTTTAAATACTTATGTGACCATACCATTGCTATGCTCAAAATTATACCAATAAATAACATATTTATTGCCTCCACACTTCAATTCCATCCTCATTTCTGAACACACCAATTTCCTATCAACTCTGGCTCACATGCGCCAAAGTTCTCACTGTTTTTTAAAGATTATTTATTTATTTATTTATTTATTTGACAGAGATGACAAGCAGGCAGAGAGGCAGGCAGAGGGGAAGGGGGGAAGCAGGCTCCCTGCAGAGCAGAGAGCCCAATGTGGGTCTTGATCCCACATTGAGATCATGACCTGAGCCAAAAGCAGAGACTCAACACACTGAGCCACCCAGGTGCCCCTTCAGTGTTTCTTAACTTAAGCAAGAATGACAGCTCCAGTCCAGGAAGTGCTCCTTGCACACCAGGAGCTATATTAAGCACTAAAATTCATTATCTCATATAATCTTAATAACACTCCTGTAATTTAGATGCCACTGTTATATTCTTTGTTTTTTTGCAAGGGTCATGAACTTTGTCACAGGGTGCAGAGGGTCAGAGCTAGGATTCTAATTGATATTGTTCTGATGGTAGACCCTGCTCTCCCTGCCGCTCTTCCTTATGCTGCCCCTGTTTCCTGCTCTGAGAGGTGTTTGTATGCTTGTTCCCCAGTTATATACATTGGATCTCTCAGCTTCAAGGCCCAGTTCAAATGCCACATCCAACTTGATGCTCTGAATTGTACTTAAATTCTTGTTTTTCTACATTTTCATATCCTTTTTATACTTACGTAGCAACCTTTGCATTTTTTGGTGTGCTATTGTCAGACATATGGAAGCCTGCTTTTACAGTGTGAAACATATTTTTAGCCTCATTCAATGTCTCGCCTCCAAATGCATTCATTAAAAATTTCTGAAATGTTTTTCTTAAGAATCTGAACAAGAAATGTAAACAACAACAACAAAATTCCCAAACATTTCCATGACATTTTTCTTGGTTGCATTTGTTAAAACAAAACAAAAAATCAAAGATGCATATAATGAAATGTCAGAATTTAAGGAGAATAGCAAGAGGGAATTGTTCAACTCTACTTCTGATAGACTTAGCTGAATCCCAGGAAGGTAAAAAGGCAATTTGCAAGTTAAATTGCTAATAAACCCAAACTCAATTTTGTAATCACTTTTCCTGAGCTGATAAGCTGTGGGTTCATGAGGGAACACTGTTTCCTAGAAGGCACCAGAGAACACCTGAGCTCCTGTCACTTCTTCCTCCAATTAATCTTGTCCTGCCTAAATAAGCTAGAATCAGCGAAAGAGGTAAGAGGTTTATCCAAAAAGGAAAGAAGAGAGAGAGGTATGGAAGGAGGGAGGAAGGGAAGAAAGGAAGAAGGAAGGAAGGAGGAAAGAAAAGAAAGAAGGAAGGAAGGAAAAGGAGGGATGGATATTTAGGATATAAGAATCAGCATCAGAAAAATGAGGGAAGAATTAACTTATATTTTAAAACACTTCTTCTTTCTTAACATATTTGTTTTTTGAATGTGTTAAATTCCAGTAAATCACACGCATGTTATAAACTTACAGTGGTTATCAAAATACATAAAACCTGGTTTCTATATGTGTGAACAAGTCTAAACAATTATTTTCTAAAATGTATTGTGTGAAACACTGATCCCAAGTGATAGTCATTGAAAAAGATATTTCCAAGAAAAATCCATAGGCATTTTATAATGTACAAATGTTCTTGATGAAGGACATTAAATATTTTGATAATCTGAGTATTAAAGCACTTGGTTAATTCTGGCTGACCATGAATTTCTCACACTGATTTGAGTAAGTTATCCATCCCCTTACACCTTTTTACATTTAAAAAGCACCTACTGTAAAAAGTACCCCCAAGTTATTGCTGCATGACCCATGGAGAAGAAGACTCTTCTCTTAAAATACTCTGTCACGGGGCGCCTGGGTGGCTCAGTGGGTTAAAGCCTCTGCCTTCGGCTCAGGACATGATCCCAGGGTCCTGGGATCGAGCCCCACATCGGTGTCTCTGCTCAGCGGGGAGCCTGCTTCCTTCTCTCTCTCTCTCTGCCTGTTTCTACTGCCTACTTGTGATCTCCGTCTGTCAAATAAAAAAAAAAAAAAAAGAAAATACTCTGTCACAGAGTATTTTTAAGTGAGTTTTACTAACATTTGGAAACAGTCTGTGAGTATTAAAAATGTCAGAAGACACTTCAAATAAAATTATTCTAAAATCCACACTTTGAATTTGTCCTACCTAGTTAGGGTTGTACTCCTGGACAATAAACTAAACACTGAATCTCTCATTTTAATGTTCAGATAAATTATTTGGCCTTATATTACTTGTTTAAAATGCCATGCTGGAGAAAAAAGACTATCTAATGATTTTTAAGTGTCATTTACTGCACCAGCGCCCAGAAAATATTTCATTGTCATAGTCCATATAATTGAGTTAAAGATTGTGTGCTAACTAGCTAATTCTTACCTGTGTGATCAGTGAGTACAAGGGTTGAACCAAGAATTATTTGTACTATTCCTATAGAGGGAGAGAGAGGTAAAAAAGAGGGAGGGGTCTCTTTTGGTATATTTTGGGGTCACTGCCCTATGAGTTTTGATATTAAAATATAAGAGCATAATCAGTTACATGCTGATGTTACCTAAGAAAACCATCCCTATTCTGAGGAAAATGTCTATATTGTATAATGTCATTCTTTTCTTAATGATAGATTGTTTGTAGTGCAGTAAAGATGTAGCTGTCTTTCTAGTTGCTAAAACTAGCAACACCCATAATTTAATTTAATTCTTCTATTTCCTATGTCTTTGTTAGTATTCTTTATTGTATCTCTACTTGTTTTGATTTGACTTTCCAAATTTGTACATATATTTATTGCCATTTTAGAAAGAAGAACATCTGGTATTTATTAAGTCTAGATTTTTTCTCATTTCGAGTTAATTCATATTGATCTTTTTCTTTATTATAACTTTGTGAAGGTCTGTTTCTTAAAATGAATGCACGGCTCTTTTATTTTGTTCACATAATACTACATACATTTAATGTTATATGTTTGCTAATAAATGTGTCTAGAATAGACACTGTAGATTTTCATTACATGATTATCATCTTATTAGTTAATAAAGAATTGGCAACTTGAATGTATATTTCTTCTTTAACCCAAGAATTATGTAAGCTATTACTTCTCAAATTAAAAGGTAATTTGGCTTGCTTATTAAAACTTGCACACATCTTATCAATATCAATAAGCTTTTTAGAATTCTTATGTTGACATATTGTCATTCTTCTTTTTCTTTTTTACATATACATATACAAATATACATTATATGTCAATGATTAGTATAATATATGCCCGATGACTATAAAATATAAAATTATATGGGTATTAACTTTAATTCAAACCTAAAGTTTTTCGATTTTACTAGTGATTTTAGCCCATTAACAATTTTAAGATATGAAAACGGTTTTTGAAATTTAACTCATATTCATGTTTTATATTTTTGTTCATTACAATTCATTATTATCCCTTTGTGCTTACTCACTTTTTAAGATTTCCCTAGAAATATGATATTTACATATTAAGCATTTTTTTTTAAGATTTTATTTATTTATCTGACAGAGAGAGATCACAAGTAGATGGAGAGGCAGGCAGAGAGAGAGGAGGAAGCAGGCTCCCTGCTGAGCAGAGAGCCCCATGCGGGGCTCGATCCCAGGACCCTGAGATCATGACCTGAGCTGAAGGCAGAGGCTTTAACCCACTGAGCCACCCAGGTGCCCCTTAAGCATTTTTAATATACTTTTTTACTTAGAAATTTTTGACAAATTACTTTGAAAAATATGTTCTTATTATTTCTGTAAAAACACAAAGTACATATTGGTTTGCTCACAAATAAAAAGATATTGTATGCTTATTTTTCTCTACATTTTACATCACAGTTCTGTTTTCTGTAGTCTAAGATTTAAGAATAAAATTTTAAAAATACAATCAAACTTTGTAAATAGGTATTATCATGAAAATGCTGTCTTTTCAAAATTAAATATTTAAATATTTATATATAAGGTTTATAATGTTAATAATCATATGTATGTGTATACATACCTGTGTGTGTTTCTGTGTGCATGTATGTGTTTCTAATACTATTGCTTGTGGATTATTGACATATCTTAATTTTTAAATCATAAATATGACTGTTAATGTAGTCTAAATTAGTTGATCATGATCAAATATAAATTAATATAATATGTTTTATATGTTTACATTTCAGTAGTAGTTGAATTATAATTATGTCATAAACTTATAATCTTAATAGATTCTTTTTAGTTTTTAAAATAGTTACATTTTTAGAAAAATATATGCATTTTTCAATATCACAGAGCATTTTGCATGTCCATATGTCTAGTTAATTATTTTAGTTGCTATAGAGTATATTTCCTATGTGGAATGGATATAGCATATTTAATTTAGTCAAGCCCTTCAAGTAGGTATAAAGGGTTCTAATGTACAATTTAAAAGATAATATGAGATGAATATTCTTGCTTAGTCTTCTTGCATATGTGCAAGTATTCTTGAGGATAGAATAGAACTAATGGATTTCAGGGTGTGCACATTTTTAATTTTCATAAAGTTACTAAATGGACCTTTGATTAGCTTTGCCCTTTTATATACCCATCAGCAAGTATAAGAATACTCATATCTTCACATTCTAGCTAACTCAATAACATGATTCTTTTTAAAAACATTTTTAATCTATAAAATATAAATTTAGAAATAGGTATGTTTGTAAATTGTTACTAATTAGGAGGAATTTTTAAACTCTTTTTAACATTTATCAAGCTCCCAGCTCACTAGCCATTTCTACTGCAGGTAAACACTATCATAATACTAAAAGCATAAATTAGTATTCCCTATATTTTTTATTTTATATAAATGGAATTACATATTAACTCCTCTGCTTGCTTTTTTTGGTCAATCTTATGTTTTTGAAATAATTCCCACTGTCTGTGAATTTGTAGTTTATTCACTCTCACTGTCATGTAGTGTACCCACTGTGTTATTATGCCTCAATATATTTACCTGTTGCACTGCTGACTGGCATTTGAATAGTTTCCAGGTTAAGGTTGTTGTGAACACTGCTGCAATGGCCATTCTAGAGTGTGTGTGTGTGTTTGTGTGAAATATATATATGAAATATGTATGTATACATATTTCTTTTGAAAATATATCTGGTAATTAAATTGCTGTGTCATAGGTATGGGTATACTTAATTGTGGTAGACATTGTCAAACACTTTTTCCAAGGTGGTTTTACAAATTTACCATCCATACACTAGGTGAAATAAATGTAGACTAGAGAAAGCAGACAAACAGATCAGCAACCTGGAAAACAGAATAATAGAAAGAAATCAAGCTGAACAGAAGAAAGAAAAAAGCATTATAATGATAAATGAAAATAGACTAAGGGAACTCAACAACATCAAACATAATAACATTCCCATTATAGCAATCCCAGAAGGTGAAGAGAGAGAAAAGGGGGCAGAGTATTTACTTGAAGAAATGATAGCTAAAAACTTACTAACTCTGGGGAAGGAAACAGAAATCCATATCCAGGAGACACAGAAATACCCCAATAAGACCAACCCAAGGAGGTCCACACCAAGACACAAAGTAATTAAAGTGGCAAAAAGTAGTGATGAAGAGAGAATATATAAAGCCACAAAAGGAAAGAAAACAGTTACATACAAGAGAAACCCCGTAAGACTATCAGCTGATTTTTTTTCAGCAGAAACTTGGCTGGAGTGGCATGAAATATTCAAAAACAAAAACAAACAAAAAAATTGTAACCAAGAATACTTTATCCAGCAAAGCTATTATTCAGAATAGAAGGAGAGTGATAATTTCCAAAACAAAACTTAAAAGAATTCATTACCACTAACACAGCCCTACAAGAAATGTTAAGAGGACTCTGAGTAGAAAGACCCTACGTAGGAATAAGAAAAGTAAGAGGCATAAAAGAGGCACAAAAGCCATAATATCAAGTATATCTATAAAAATGAGACAAGGGATTTACAAAATCAAAGGATGTAAAGTACTACACCACATACCTAAGAGGTGGGGAGGAGATGAATAAAACTTTTGTACTTTTAGAACAGGTTCCAATTTAAGTGACCATCAACTTAATATAAACTGATATATGCAGAAGGTGTTATATATAAACCTAATGGTAACCACAAATCAAAAACCAGTAATAGATATGCAAAAAAAAAATAAAAGAGAAAGGAATCTAAGTGTATAACTAAAGAAAGTCAGCAAACCATAAGAGAAGAAAGGAACAGAGAACTACAAAACCAACCATAAAATAAGTAACAAGATGGCAATAAATACCTGCCTATCAATAATTACTTTGAATGTAAGTGAACTAAACACTCTAATCAAAAGACATAGGGAGATGGAATAAATAAAAAGCAAGACCCATCTGTATTCTGCCTACAAGTGAATTATTTTAGACCTAAAGACACATGCAGATTGAAAGTAAAGGACTGGAAAAGCATCTATCATGTAAATGGAAGTGAAAAGAAAGCCAGAATAGCAATGCTTATATCATACAAAGCAGACTTTAAAGCAAAGATGGTAATAATAGACAAAGAAGAACACTATAGAATTGTAAAGGGAACAATCCAACAAGAAGATATAACAGTTGTAAATGTTGTAAATACTTATGCACCCAACATGGGAGCATCCAGATACATAAAGCAGCTAATAACAAGCATAAAGGAAGTAACTGATAGTAATATATTGATAGTGGGGGACTTTAACACCTCACTTTAAAAAATTACCGTTCAACCGATTTCTTTACCTCGTTGCCAACATTTTTTGTCTTTTCATTTGAGTATGATTGTAAATATGTAGTGACATCAAATACTTTCTATAGGCTTTTCCCTGATGACTATAAAAATTCATCTTTACTTATATTTAGTAACCATGAGGAAAACTTTTGTCCATTTTTCTACCAAATTGTCTGCTTTGTTTTTGTTGGTGGTTTCAAGTTTTGGACAAGAGTCTTTAGTTGGATGCAAGTAGAGCAAATAACTTCTCCTACTCCCATGATTTTATTGTATGTTGAAATGATAGCTTTCTTTCTCAATGGCTGTACTATAATTTGTATTTTATTTATCTATTTATTTATTTTTATTATTTTATTTTTTAAAATTTTTATTAACATATAAGGCATTATTTGCTTCAGGGATACAGGGGTACAGGTCTGTGAATCATCAGTCTAACAAAATTCACAGCACTCACCATAGCATATACCCTCCCTAATGTCCATACTGTGGTTTCTCTTAAGATTGCATAAATCTTTTGTCTTTTACTAATTTGTATTTTAATTTGCATTTTCTTAGTTACTTCATAGGAGAAATATTTTTATGTTTATTGGCCATGTTATATTCTCTCCAGTGAAATGTTTTGTAAAGTCAGAGTGATTATCTAGTGATTTTCTCATTTATTTTCAGTAATTTAACATTTTTTTCCTGGATATTAGGTTGTTTTCTTTTTCCCATTTGCATACATTTTCTATGCATCTATGGGTTTGACTTTTTTTTACATTCTACATATAAATGAGATCATACAGTACTTGACTTCCTCTGTCTGATTTATTTCATCTGGAATAATACCTTCAAAGTTCATCTATATTGTCACAAATGACAGGATACCCTTTTTTATGTCTGAATGTTATGTCAATATATATATGTGTGTATATATATATGTTATCATATATATAGTTCACATATATATAATACATATAATATATACAGTGTACATATACATACATATAATATATACATATATATGCTTAATGTATATATATCATCACATTTTCTTTATTCATTCATCCATTGATGGACACTTAGAATATTTCCATGTCTTGTCTATTATGATTAATTCTGTAATGAATATGGTGATGTAGAGAACCCATTAAAATAACAATTTTATTTCCTTCAGAGCTATACAAAGAGGAGGATTACTGGATCATATGGTAATTCTATTTTTAATTTTTTAGTAATGTTCATAATAACTTTAAAAATTTACATTCCTACCAACAATGCACAAAGATTACCTTTCCTCCACATTTTTACCAACATTTCTTACCCATTATTTTTTGATAATAATCATTTTAACAGCTGTGAGGTAATATCTCATTTTAGTTTTGATTTATTGTTTCTGGAAGATTAGTGATGCTGAGCATCTTTTCATTTACCTGTGGGTCATTCGTATGATGTCTTTGGAAAAATATCTATTCAGGTCCTCTGCTCATTTTTCAATTCGACTGTTTTTTGATACTGAGTTGTGAGTTATTTTATATTTTGGGTATTTTCCCCTTATCTGGTGTATGGTTTACAAATATTTTCTCCCATTCTATAGGTTACCTTTTCATTTTGTTGTTGACATTTGTCGTTTTCTTCTTTCTGCTAACCCTGGAATTGTTTTTTTCTTCTTTCTCTAGCTTCTTGAGGTATAAAGTTGGGCTGTATTTTAGAGTTTTTTTTTTTTTATTTTTCTCAGTGAAGACATTTATCCCTATCAACTTTCCTCATCCAACTGCTTTTGCTGTATTCTGTTCGTTTGGTAGGTTGTGTTTCCATTTTCATTTGTTTCAGAAATTTTTTTATTTCCCTTTTGAATTTTTCTTTGACACATTGGTTGTTCATTAGTATGTTGTTTAAATTCCATGTATTTGTGAAGTTTTCAGTCTTCCTCTTATTATTGATTTCTAGTTTCATGTCATTATGGTCAGAAAAGATACTTGGTATGATTTCACTCATCTAAAATTTGGTAAGTCTTGTTTATGACTTAATATATGATATGTTCTAAAGAATACTCTGTGTGTGCCTGAAAAGAATATTTATTCTGTTGCTATTCAAAGGCATGTTCTGTTTATGTCTATTGGAATCATTTGGTCCAAAGTATAGTTTAAGTACAATGCCATTGTAGAAAGTAGAATGTTGAAGTCCCTGCCAGTATTATAGTGTCTATTTCTTCCTTCAGATAGATTAATATTTGCTTATATATTTAGGTGCTCCAGTGTTGGGTGTATATATGTTTATAATTGTGTTTTACATACAGCCTACCCAAATATGTCATTATTTGTTTCAGTTATGGTATTTTAAAGGGCAATGAATTTTGTAATGTGATAATACCTTTTTGAAATATGGAGCCTAAGAAACCTCTTGACCTATAATTTAACCTCTTTGATATTATTTGAGTGCATCTTCTCCTCTCAATCATTAGAGTCACTGACTTACTTCAAGCTTTAATAATATCCTTCCTGAATTATTGACAACGCCATAATATCAAATTTTCAGCATTTATGTCTGTTTGTTTAGATACAATTAGAATCCACCTATACAGTTTCTTTGTTTAAACATTTATTTCCCCTCTCACTGGATTTGGGATGAAATAGAAATTCCTTAGCAGAGCAGAAGGATTTCAGGATCTAACTTTTCGGTTTTTCCACTTTTTGTGTGTTAGCCTTCTCCCAGTCTGTGTGTCCACATAACAGACTATCTTCAATATCTCAAAGATACCATGCATTTTCATGTTATGTATGACTTTAACTTGAAAAAGTTCTGGAGTTCTCCCCTCTCAACACACATATGCACATACTCTTTTTTTCTTTATTTAGATAATTTTGTGTTTTTTGTTTTTGTTTTCCCAAAACTTGTTTAGCCATATAATTTAAAATCCAAACCTGGGAAGTTTGACATTAACAATTAAGTGAGGTCCAAAAGCATAAACCAGAACTTTCCGGAGAAAACCAGATATATGGTGATATTATTTCTGTAAAGACTTAAGAGTTTTTTATATTTAACCCTCATATAATATCTTTTCCTTTCTCTTGTTTTGTATAATTTCTTGTTCATATCATCTAATAAACTTTAGTCTTAACCAGAGTAAAATCTTAGATGTGCAAAGCTTAACCAAGATATTAACACACAATTAGTATTTGTCACATTTTTAATATTAGATGTTTCTAGAAGATTCCTGGCATATGCTATATTTACATGGATTTCAAGCTTATTTTCTTATTCTTGGGTTGATGCTACTTCTGTTCTATTTACCTGTCTATATCTTAGTTTATTAGTTTTAAACTCTTTCACTGATGAATTTACAACACAGAAAGCCTACGAGGTTTTGTAGAGCTATTTTCAGGAAGCATACTATCTTCAGTTTGAAGTAAAAATATCTAAAATGGAAAATATTTTCCAGAAGCATATGGTAGAACCATTTTTAATTTATTTCAAATGCCCTTGCTGGTGTGAAATGTAAAATCCTTGGCTATGACCAGGACATTTCACTATATTTGAACATACTTTCAGTTTTCAAATTCTTCAGTGATCAAAATGAAGAATAAGCAAAGATTAAAAGCAAGGCCTCTTTTAAGGAAGGAGTTTTGAACTTCAGTATGCAGTTCTATCTGTGCGCCTAGGAAAAATTAGGAAGGGTGCTTACCACTAAAAATTAGGAAGGGTGCTTACCACTAAAAAAATGCACATTCCCTGTCATTCAAGAATATACCTACACTAGACAATTAAAAAACGATTGATAGGGGCGCCTGGGTGGCTCAGCGGGTTAAAGCCGCTGCCTTCAGCTTGGGTCATGATCTCAGGGTCATGGCATCGAGCCCCGCATTGGGCTCTCTGCTCTACTGACAGCCTGCTTCCTCCTCTCTCTCTCTGCCTCTCTGCCTACTTGTGATCTCTGTCTATCAAATAAATAAATAAAATATTTAAAAAAAGAAAAAAAAACGATTGATAGTGCCTGCTTTTTTCTCAATCTGTAAATTGCATTTGGGGTGTAAAAAGAACCTAACGGAACCAAATGTCCTATTTTAACCTCTTCTCTAACAAGATTTAGTAGGAATGCTGTAGTAAGTTCAACTCCTCATGGCAACTTTGAAGATTTCTGAGCACATTTGTTCTTTTTTTATGTAGTTGCATTGTTTTGAATTTGATATCATTTGCTAACTGTGCAAAAAAGACATACGGACCTAGAGGACATTTAACAATCCATCAATTCCTTGTAATTGTAAGGATAAAGCAGATAAAGCACGGTTATGAATGAATTCTAAACTTGGTAAAATTCTTATAGAAACTAAATAGGAATAACTGATATATATTGAGAGTGTTTTGTTTGTCAGACCCTCGTTTAAGCCATTCACACACAATATTTCACTGGCTACTGAAAACAGCCTTCATGTTAGATACTGTTATGTACATTATAAAAATGAGAAAATTGAGTCTCAGATCATTTGTATAATTTGTGAAGCTTAGGTTGCACTGCAGGTAAGACTTCATCTTAGTGTTGTTTTAGTTTACCAAGTGTTCTGCTGTCCTAACGATAAGAAGTATTATTGTTTATCACTTTATTTAACAGTCTACTACAATATGATGTTTAATTTCTTAACTTCATCATAATGTTTTCCTTGTTCTTCCATCTGTATTACTTCTCCTAGTTTCCACATATCTTCCACCAATATTAACTTATATTATATACTTATATCTTAACATGTTTCTGACTTGTAAGAGTAGCAATTGTTCTTACAAGACATAACACCTTCAATTTCTGTATAGCAGAAGGATTCCAGAATCTAAGTATGATAATCAGAGAGGCCAAACAAAGCAATGACCAGGAATAAGAAATTTAATATTAGCTAAAAAGTGTCCCTGGGTGGCTCAGTCAATTGGGTGTCTGCCTTTGGCAGGGAGTCTGCTTCTTCCTCTGCCTCTCACCCTGCTCATTCTCTCTTGTTCTATCACTCTCTCTCTCTCTTTCAAATAAATAAAAACTTTAAAAAAATATTAGCTAAACAATAGGTACCTAAATCTGAATAAAGGAGATAATGATACTTTTTCCTCATGATCTTTCTCCAAATTCACCTCCTACCTCAAATATTTTTTCATGTTACTATATGTTAATGTATATAACTTTATAAATCAAGATAAAAGGAAGCCAAGGAGATATTGATGTGCAATTCTCTTTGACTATTTGTCAAATGGCCATCTATACTCTTACTAAGTCAACAAATATTTATGTAGGTCTGATGTCCACAGCACAAGTCATACTATAGCTATCACTGGACTATCATTAAGCAGGAGTTTGATTAGAGAATAAATTATTCATGCTAAATACCACTTTAATTCTTAGGTGGAGTGATAGATGTATGTATACAAGTTACTAATAGAATGTAGGATTATATATATATATATATATATATATATACACACACACACATACATATATATGGTACATATATACTTTTGCATGTATTAGATACTATATTTAGAAAAATAGATTTATAAAAATGAATAATTCATTAAAGCCTGAGGCCAGACTATCATTTTATAAGTTACAGTGGAGAGGCCAAAATTGTCAAGTATCTGGAGATTTTTTAGATTGAAAACCTAAGCATTTCTGTCTAAGATAGTCAGAAGAGTTAGAATGATTTGAATAAAGGGATTTCTTCTTCTTGCCTATCTTCCACTCATGAACTGATTATCTCTCTTAATATCAGCTATCTGTGATTAGAATGGGAAGGAACACTGGAAATGCCCAGTGCTTGTCTTGGAAGAGCCCTCTTCTATGGAAAGAGGTTACATGATTTTCCTCTACCTATGACACTAAGCTCTACATTCTCACCCTGTTGTCCTGGTCACAATTCATTAAATTCAAATCTGCTACTGACAAAAATATATTTATAGACCAGATATAAGGAAGTTCAGCAGGCTGTGAGGTGTTTTGTGTAATGACTGTGCTCAGAAAGAACATTTCTTTTTAAATATTGACTGAAGTAGATCATCACTCATGAAGGAAGTTAAAATAAAGCAGTTTAAAGGTAGTGGAAACAGAGAGAGTACCTACAGAAATGACAGAGATCATATCAGAAAAAGAGTAAATAATAAAGGCTATATAGAGAAAGGTACAGACAAAAGAAGATAGGCCATGAGTGGTCCATCATTGGAAAAGAGAGAAGTGGAAGCCCACTTTGGAATGAACACTAAGAATATTGACTTGAGAGCTGCTGGTACATCTTGATGAGTGGTGAGCTCCTCTGTGGTCAGGAACCCTTCACATCAAGCT
Source organism: Taxidea taxus jeffersonii (assembly GCA_003697995.1). Lineage (NCBI taxonomy): Eukaryota > Metazoa > Chordata > Mammalia > Carnivora > Mustelidae > Taxidea > Taxidea taxus. The sequence continues at coordinate 15,776 of RCUC01035459.1, forward strand.
TGTGAGGGAAAGTTTCTGAATCAATTTTCAATAAATTCCCATCACTCAAGGTAACTTAAGTGTGCTTCTGATTCTAGTAACCTAAAATTAGTGAACTAATAACCATAATTCATAGGACAAATGACTTTCATATTTAGAAGAAACTATAGAAGCATATTCTGTTGCCAGTTCCATATTGAAAACAAATTCCTTCTGAAGCTTCTTATAAGGGTGTTCATTCAGTTTCTTTACCCATCCTACAAAGGAAAATGCATTTTCTCATTGTGGAAGTTGCAGCCAAGTTCAAAAGTAAAAAATTCTCCCCTATATTACATCAATATGTGCCTCATGCACATTTCATTCATTGGTGCAAATTCTCTTAGAGTAATAAGAACAACACCCATTTGTCTTCCAAATGACAGTTTTTCAAAAAAAGTTATTAATGCCTGTATGATTCCTCTGTTTTTTGTAGTAAGTGTTTTTAATTTCATGGTAAAATGCCTTTGAGAACACTTAACTTTGAATCATGACCATTACTGCATGAACATACTATTGTTCTCTTGAAATGTGTAATGTAATTGAACACAACACCTTAAATGTCTGAAAATAAAGTAGTACAATAGAATTACCACTTTCAGACCCTGTTTTACATTAATCTGATTACAATCAAATAAAGATGGTCTTTTGGCAGCTTCAAAATTTGCTTGACTACCTTTAGATTTTAAAATTACCCTTGATAGGGGCGCCTGGATGGCTCAGTTGGTTAAGCTTCTGGCTTGGGCTCAGGTCATGATCCAGGGATCTGTAATCTAGGCGGGAGACTCCCATGAGGCTCCGGTTGTTGGCTTCATGCTCAGTAGGGAGTCTGCTTTCCTTCTCCCTCTGCCTCTTCTCCTCCCCCCACTAGTAGACACCTGTGCACATGTGTGTGCTCTCTCTCTCTCTCTTTCTCTCTTTGTGTCTCAAATAAATAAATAAAATCTTAAAAAAATAAATGACCCTTGATAAATAATTTCATATCATTAGATTTGGTTTATTTTTCTGCCGACAAGTTCATTTTGGATGCTAATACCCATTTACTCCTCAACCAGGTGTGGGACATAGCTTTGTTTTGTTATTTTATCTTTGTATTTTTACATAAGTCCTCATGTGCCTTATAGCTGTTACTAGATTATAAACTTCTTCCACTATGGCCCCTAATACAGTATTGTGTATCTGGCATGCTTTTAAAATATACTTACCAAATTAATAACATTGAATATATGACTTGCTTTAAATATTCTAAATTTTAAATACAGCTTTTGATATTTTAGTTAAATTTCAGGTGAAGTTTTATTTTATCATCTTTTTTTCATTTTACCAAAGGAAAGCCCAATCATGGCGCATTTGTATATGAGTTTGCATGCTAATAATAACACTTAGCAATTTGTCAGATTGGTCAAAATGCATATCCAATTGAAAGATGGCCAGTTTTCATGTAATCTCTCACTGATACTAAGCATTATCATAAATCAGTTTCCTGATTAGACAAAATGACAGTTTTCAGACCAAAACTATACCTAAGTGCCAGAAGATATCTTTGTTCAACTTTATCTCTTACCTCATTGTTCCTTCCATCTGATCAGCATTAAGATATCAATGAATGCCAGAACTAATTATTTCCACTTCCAAGGCTTCATGGGCACCACATTCATCCTGTGTTCAATTAGTATATGTCTGATCACTAAGAATATGTCATTTGACATTCAAATTATTTCAAATCCATGGTAATGGTAATGAAGAGAATATAGACTTGACATAGCATATTTTTTTCTGATATAAATAAAACTAAATTACTATTAAAATAGTTTTTAATATTTACAAACATGATTATTACAAAATATTTACAATATTTTGTAATATTTACAAACATGATTATTCTATTGAAAACATTATTGTTAAATTATTCAGTAATGGCTTCCATAATAACCTGTACTGACACATAAACTATACTCAACTGCGTTAAGGTCTTAATCAGTCTAAACCTAAAATTCCCCATAATATCAACTTCATCCCTTAGAGAAAGTCCTGGGAACTCCTCACAGAAATAGAACATTGCAGTATAGGATGAAAAGTTTGTTAATATAATGTAATTTTATGTAAAAGGATCCAGTTTATAGAAATACATAACGCTAGGTATCCTGTTCTATTTAACATAAGACCTGGTCAAAATCCTATCATTTCTTCAGCTATAATATTTTAAAGGAAAAATACAAGGAAATCCTGTATACTTATCAGGTTGTTTGTTGTTGTTATTGCTGTTTTTATAAAATAAGCTACTTTTAAGAAATTTTTTAATCAGGAATTTGCAACACTAAAGCCAGAAACACTATTTCACTCTACTAACAAAAACTTCAAATGTATGATCACCATCTTATGCCTTTCAAATTTCACAGAGTGCTTCTAACTAGATATGTAAGTCTGGAAACTGGATGTTTTGCTTCCAGACTCTTCCCAGAAGAAAAATACCCAAATGTTTGCTACCTACCAATCCACTAAATCAATCATATTTTCTTAGTATAGTCTATGGTATATAGAAGGAAACCAACAGTAACTTTCATCATTACAATGTAATAGTATGTAAAATGCTTTAAAAAATGAAGAGATGAAATTATACATAAATGGAAATATTTTTACAATATATGATGAACTGAGAAAAAAGTTGGAAAATACCATTAGTGAAACAAAACTTAATTTGGAAAAAAATGTATGTGTATATGTTGTAGAAGTCTCAGCCATTCAAATACTAGAACATTAACACTAATATCTCTGGTAAATAAGGAGTGATACAGATATCTTTAGTTATTAGCTCATATATTACAAAAATATAAAAGCCAACACAATATCTCAATAAATACATACATTTTGTAAAGCCATCTTGAACAATTTGGTGCACTATCCACTGTGATGCTACAGAATAAGAATCAGTTTGATTCTCCTCTTCTTCTTCTTGGTGAGAAAAAAAAAATCTTCCTTTTTTAATTAAGAAGGATTTAAAATGAAAACAGGATTGAAAACCTAAAAACAATTAATTAGATCACTTGACATTGCAGAAGACTGCTCTCAAAGTCCTTCCCTAAGATAATTTAGGCTTCTGAAAGATTTAGAATCAGAAATTTGATTGCGGTGATATTTGACAATTGTTAAATTTAGAGTCATATTTACATACATCAATTTTATTAAAAAAGGAGACTATTATTATTTCTTCAAAATTTGAGAAACTCAGGTTGCCTGGTGGCTCAAATGGTTAAGCATCTGCCTTCTGCCTTCTGCTACTTGTGCTGTCTCTGTCTCTCAAATGAATAAATAAAAATCTTTTTAAAAAATTTGAGAAGCTTAATTATTTCCTATATGGCCATAGGCATGATTAATATTTATTGAGAAATCTCTTTTTATGCCATATTGTACAAGCAAACCAATGCACTACCTTCTAAATTAAAGGTAATTTAGAAATCAGATTTTCTTGGTTTCTATTAATGTATATTTCTTATAATATTCACTGTGTCATTTTTCTTTCAAGGATCTTAGAATGTTGTATATATTCATGGAGGTCTTTGTTATAACATCACATTTTCTCTGTGTTGGTCAAGTTCCTCTGTTTTAACATATCATCAAGGGTGTAGAGATTTAAAATTAAGATTAAGATCAAATAATATGCAGTGGAGTTTAGGGCAGGACAAATCCAGTTCTCCAGGATGGTAATATCTGTTTTGTCAATACAATTCTCATTCTTCCAGATGTGCATAATCAAGATAAAATTTAGCATTTTAGAGAATAATTGAAATTGCCAAGAATATAGCAACATGTCTAAATTTTTACTAGCAGCTTATCATTTACTGTATATTAATTAAAACATTTTGCAATCTTTATTTCCTGGAATTCAGTCACTGCTCATACACTGATTTAAGGCAGATAAAATTTATTCTTTAATATCACTTGCCCAAACAGAAGTGGCAGCTAATCACTAAGCCAGTAACCACTAAACTCAATTCAGAGAATAGACTAAAAAAAGTAAAACAGGGGTACCTGGTGGCTCAGTCCTTTATCGTCTGCCTTGGGCTCAGTTCATAATCCCATGGTCCTGGGGATGAGTCCCACATCAGGCTCCCTGCTGAGCGGGGAGTCTGCTTCTCCTTCTCACTCTGTCCCTCCTCCTTGGTTGTGTTCTCTCTCTCTCTCTCTCTCTCAACTAAATAAATAAATCTTTTTTAAAAGTGTGAAATAATTCCAAGATAGACTATTGAGTTACAACATTAGAATAAATCTGCCTGATTCTAATTTTCTTAAGCTGCATGCATCACTTACAGGTAGACATTTTCTTTCCCAGGACATGTACATGGAATAGTGCTTGTATTGCATCTTTTTAAAGTTTGTGAAAATTCTAATTATGCTTAGTAAAACTATTTCATTGGATTAAGTCAAGATACAGCTTTTCTAATATGTCTTTACCAGGGTGTGGGGTAGGAAAGTTGATATTTAGGATCCTGATTTCAAAAGATCAATAGCAACAATAATAGCACAATCTAAAATGGGATCTTAAACTCTTTTCAATTTAGTGGAATTTTCAGTCAGACCAGGTCCTGTGAATATAACTTCCATATGTTTACTACCTACTGTGCAAAATAAGTGGTTACTCTGTAGAGTTACAAAACCACTACTTTCAATTCCAGGAGGTCCTTTCTAATATTATGGGCTTAATGAAAAATAGAAGTTTACTGTAACCTTTCATTCATATTTCACATTTCAGAGCTAAAAGTGCATTGAGAAAACACAAAATTAAATTCTCTTAATTTGGGGATAAATTTAGTAACATAAAACACCTTATCTAAATATCAGAGAATAATGATATATTTTCTGCTAATAAAATAACCTTATAACTCTGTAGCCTAGCCATTCCTGTGTTACTTTGCTTCTCAGTGATTTCCTTACCTTACCAGGTATTTAAAACCAAATATTTATAAATATTTGTTGAAAATATAATAGTTGCCCTTTTCAAGTTTACATTAGTCAGGAAGAAGAAATAAAGAATAAACTATAAAACTAATAAATACATAAATTATGTAGTATGTAGAGAAATGATAAATTTCTCTTCTATGGAGAAATTATAGGGCTAGAATGATGTGTCTGGAATTTTAATAAAATAGAGTAAGCTTTATTAACAAAATGACTTTTGTAAAAAGATTTGAAGGAATTGAGAGAATTAACAATGCAGATTATCTATGTCACAGTGCAGATGGCAGAAGGGAGCCAGGGGAGGAATTCAGCTTACCTGAGCATCAACAGGAGACCAGTATGGTTGGAGTAAACTAAAGAAAAGTTCAGAGAAGTTATAAAGGTTCAGATAATGTGGATTCCAGTAGGCCATTGTAAGAAGTTTAGATATTATGCTGTAGGAATGGAAAATCATTGCATGAGTTTGAGCAGAGGAGTAAAATTATCTAATATATTCAAAGCTCACTCTGGCTATGATATTGAGAATAGACTATAGACAACAGAAAGAAAAATTATAAAGCAGAAAGACATTTCAGGAGTTTATTGCAGTAGTTTAAGTAAGAGACAGTGGTGACCAGAGCTATAGAAATATTTAAAAGACTTCTAAAAAAATATTGTTTAAGAGCAGATGGGGCAAGAACAATTTTTTTACTCATTCAGGCAAAACTTCAGTCTTCATGAGCATAGCTTGTTGGTCATGATGGTTAAGATTTGGATTCATGAATCAGATATGCTTGAATTAACTGCCGCTTAATGATTGCTAACTTTGGACAAGTTAACTGACTTTTCTAGATATTAATTTCCCCATTCCTAAAGTTGACATGCTACTAGATATAAATTTATGAATGTATCTTTTCAATTCTGATCTCTCCTTCAAGTTCTATTTCTATATTTCTAAATGTCTTATTAACTCTCAATTGGTTATACCACAAAAGTTGAAGTTGGATGTGAAATTTAAAAAAAATCATGTATTATGAAAAGTAGAGGAAAAGGAAGACAAAATATCCTGGGGGGGGAAATGGAATCATAAATAAATAATTATTTAGTCCACAAGACAGAAGGAAGTATTATGATAAAAGAAAAAAAAATCCTGCTTCATTTGGTAATATAGGAGCTACAGATACAGATGGATAATAGGATGATTATATTACCAGGGGAATGAAAGGATAGTGACAGAAAGCTTGAAACACACTTTTTTCACTCTACAGTTGATGGCGAAAGAATACTTAGTGGAGGGAGGTAGTAAAGTGATCAAAGACATGAAAGAAGAAATAAGATACTCATATTATTGAGAACAAGGAAGAGATATGTCAAAAGAATGAATAAATGTATTGGGTGAGTCAGAAACATTAGTGAATAAAAAAGTTTCTGTATTTAATGATTTTCTGGACAATATTTTCTATAAAAAATGTGAGAAAGAAGCCAACTGCATGAAAATATGTTAGGGGAGATGGGTTTATATGTGTTCTGGGAGGGGTGGTTTAAGTTATACAATATAAATAGAAAATGGTGATTCTAATTTTCATAGTGCCTTTATAAAGCATTATCCCACCAGCTATATTTTTCTTCACTATAATCCCAAGAGACCAGTAAAGCTAAGAGAGAAATATAACAGGGGAAAAAAGTGCATATCTAGTAATAACAATGTTGATTAGGAGAAGAGCTGAACTAAATGTCTGGACCCTTAGCCAAAATGTTTATCACTAGATCCTACAGTTAATAGCCTTGAAAGGGGATAGTACTCCAAGGCATTTATATCATTGCTTTAATAAGAATTTAGAGATAAATATTTTCAGTGGCAAAATGTGTTCCATTCTAAATAATGTTCAGCCTTGAATTGGGACCACAGTGACATAAAGATGAAAAATTAGCATATGAAAAGATGTTCAACAACTTATCTAGTTAAGAAATTGTTCTGGTATGGCTGGGTGTCTCTGTTGGTTAAGTGGCTGCCTTCAGCTCAGGTCATGATCCCAGGGTCCTGGGATCAAGTCCCGTATGGGGCTCCTTGCTTAACAGGGAGCCTGCTTCTCACTCTGCCTGCTGCTCCCCCTGCTTGTGCTCTTCCTCTCTCTCTCTGTCTCTCTCTCT
>RCUC01035559.1:0-18898 GCA_003697995.1 Taxidea taxus jeffersonii
GTTTGGAAAGAGGAATAGAAAGGTCACTTTGGAAGAGATGACGTTGCCTTGCTTGAAAGAGAAGATTAGACCAAGAGTGGTTTTTACCCCGTCCTTCAATCCAGCAAACACTTTGGAGCTACTGTGGGCAAAGGGGCTCAAGACATAAACTTGAATAAATCAGCTCTCCAAAGTGGATTCTTCATTTATCCAGTAGATGTTTACTGAGCACCTACTGTTGAAGACAGACACTGTTCTAGGGTTTAGCGCTGTGGCAGTGAATGCAACAGATCGAGTGACCGACCATATAAAACTTACATTCTAGCGGGGTGCTCTGCGGTAAATGAGGGGCACAGAAGTAACTAGTGAATAAGAGACGCTTTTACAACATGAGGGTGGGTGGATAATGAGGGTGGGTAATGGCAGGGGTGAGGTGGGCAGAGGCAGCCCCCTGACGAAGTGCCCTTGGAGCAGGTATTTGAAGGATGGGAGTCAGCCTCGAAAAGATCTCAAGGAAGAGTTCTAGGCAGAGAGAGAAGGAAAGACCCTGAGGTAGGGAGAGGCTTAAGGAGCAGAAGGGAGGTAAGCATGGCAGAGGGGTGTATGTGTGAGAGAGAGAGACAAAGCAATACAAGATGAGGTTAGAGAGGGACAGAAGCCAGGACTTTACAAGGCTGCTGGCAATCAGCTTAACTGCTCTCTATCCAGGCACGGGAGAGAGAAGTGGTCCAAAAATTGCTCTGGGCTCTACATTAACATTCATTTTATTGAAATAGAACTTTAACAGAGAGCAGACGAATCTACCCTGGGGAACTTTTGGAAGAGGATGTCTTAGTCCCCAAATTCCTTCCCAAGGAGACTTCCCCAGGAAGAGCTAGTTACTTCTTGTGGCTCAACTTTGCCCTTCTCGTGTTCCCTGTATGTTGTCTGGATGATCGGTCTCCCCATAAACCATAAAGTCATGGACTTGCTGAGGACAGACTCCATGATTCATGTATCTTTTCCCAGGCTTTGGAATGATGCCAGGCTCACAGCAACCAAGTGACCAAAGAGCCAGGATGGGTCATAAGAGCTGGTTACTTTGAACATAGCAGCCTATGGTCTTCACAGGGTTAAGCTGAATTAAGACTTTTTAGAAAACCTTCCTTCCTTGAGAGTCCTGCATGCACAGTTTTTATTTCTTCAATAATATAAATATTGGTGCCTGGATTTCTACCAATTTGAGACAAATTTGTTGACAAATTTCCTCTTTTATAAAATGCAAATGCTCCAAACAGGATTGAGTCCCTTCGTTTATACACATTTATTGTGTTACTGCTTTGTGCTACATCTTGTCCCATCACCCACACCAAAATACCAAGGAGTTTACCAGGAACTGCTTTTCTTCCATATAATGAATCAAGAGTTCCAACTCAAGATAATCCTATTTTGTTCTTTTAAGTTTAATTTATCTAAATAATCTCTTCACCCAACATGGGACTCGAATTCGAAATCCTGAGATCAAGAGTCACATGCTCTTCTGACTGAGCCAGCCAGGTGCCCCCTTATAATCCTACTTTTAGTAACCATCTGAAAGGAAAATGGAAGAGTGCCTGGATGGCTCAGTTAGTTGAGTGGCTGCCTTCAGCTCAGGTCATGATCCCAGGTCTGGTGATGGAGCCCCAAGCTGGCCTCTCTGTTCAGCAGGAAATCGGCTTCTTCTTCCACCTGTTTGGGCATGCCTTCCCCCAACCCTCTCTCTGTCAAAAAGGTGAATAAAATCTTAAAAAAAATTTTTTTTTAAATAAAGAAAAATATACTCATCTGCAATTAGGTTTAAGTACAAAAATATGGATTATAGTCATTATGATCATTTTAAAAACTACAGTAATAGGAGAATCAAATTAAGTTTCACCAGTATGGTGGATTATTATATAACTATTAAAAATTATATTTCAAAACATTTTATTGACTAAGAATGCTTGCGTTACTTTGCTAAATGAAAAAAGCAGAATGTACAATTTGTTGCAATATGATCTTAAAGAAACACATAAAAGAAAGTCTAGAAGAAAATTCACTAAAAGTACAGATAGTAGCAGTTCCTGTAGGTGATAATGATTGGTCTTTCATTTCTATTTCTATTTTCTAAAATTTTTGTACTAACACAACCACCTCCCCATAGATGCTGAGATTGCCACAGAAAGGGATGGGGACATCTTCATGGGCAAGGTGAGGTCAAGCTTGTATGTAGACAGACACAGAGGGCCAGGCTGGCAGGCTGGGGGTCCGGGGTCCTGGCCCCTGCAAGTATTATTGGCAAGAGTGGCTACCAAGCGATGGGAGGGCATAGAAGATACATTTTAGGGTAGCTGTATCTGGCCAAGGCCAAGCCTAAGATAGCCTAAGATATGACTTCTCCATATTTGGTCAAGTAGAACAAAGGCTCTGGTCCCAGACAGGCTACACAGTAAGCAAGAGCTGCCTCCCTGGGTGTGTTTCCCCATAGGTGTAATGAGCTTCTAACCTTAGTACAGTTCACTTTGCTTTGGCCATTTTTGCAGCTTAAGACTCATTGGTGTAGTTTGTCACTATCCAACAATGTTCATTAACCATTCATTACCAGGAGCTGAACTTCTGAGTCTTGACTCAAGTCTACAGCAGATCTCCGAAGCTGATAGAAACTCAACCCTGACCCTGACCAAGAACAAAGCACCCACCTATAGCTTGGGACTCCCAGTGAGCTCTCTTGAGCTTTTGGTCCTGAATCTCAAGTTCAAATCTTTTACGACCAATACTTTCTTTTCTCATTCTCCCCAGACATACTTAGTAACAGCAAAACCATTAAATTGTTTTGTGTAGTCATTTCTGATGAATCTCCTCCTCCCCTCCATTATCAGAAAAAAGAAGAAGAAGAAGAAGATTGCAAGTAAAAATGGAGACAGGGACACAGGGTGGGGCAGGGTTGCAAGGCTGGACTCAGCAGCCAGGGCCTCTGGCTTTAAGGCTGGGGTCCACCCCACACTAGATGAGGATGGAGCGATAGTCACTTAACCTCCCCAAGCCTCAGTGCCTTCATTGTTATGCAGTGCCTGTCCTTACCTGCTTACAGGTAGTCACAAGGAGCAAACAAGATAAAGTCTGTGAAGGGGCTTAGAAAGCTTTAGCATTCCCTACAAATGTTATTGTGTTACTGCCATGATATTGACCATTGGGATGAATGGTTTTGGGAGTGGCAGCATAAGCCAGAGCAAGTGGGGAAAAAATCCAGCATTTGTGTGCTCTCAAGAGGACCAAGGGCCATGGGTTCCATGCACAGAGGGACAGATTGTAGCAAAATCAAATCATTCCCACCGTTAAGAACAGAAGTTCTTAGTCTTTGTTCCTTGAGATCTGCACTCAAATGCAGGTCAAGAAATTCGAAAGTGATTTCACTTAAATGATAAAGTAATAAGTAATGTGTGCTGGCGGGGTGGGGGGGGTGGGGGTGGGGGTCGGACAGGAAAATAGGATTGAGGAAGAAAATAGGAAGAAAAAACAAAATTGCATATTCAGATTGAACCAAAGCTTCTTCGTGCAAATGCAGTTTTATAAATAGTTCTGAAATTCCTTATTCCACTCATTTATACAACAAATACGTGTTCACCCTCTCTCGTGCGCAGGGGCTGACAAGGTAGTAGAAAAGAGAGACACAGTCCTTGACCTTATGGTCTTTAAATCTAGTTGGGGAGATAAGTATTACACAAATAATTATGTTACTAGACTGTGTTACTATAGAGGAAAAGAATAGGGTATAGTGAACATATGCCCTATATTGTCAAAGGTCTGGTGGATCACAGCCCAAAGAATCCCCATTATAAAATCTCTCAGGAAGTTACTGTGAGACCTTTGAACCAAAAAGAGGTGTATTTATTCTGAGCATTTAAGATGGAGAGCTAGGGCTCCTAAGAGAATCCTTTGGCCACCTGATTAGGAATCTTTTACCTATTCTCATTAAGCCTTGGTTTCCACATCTATAATGGGGGCATTTCTTAGTTTTGGTCTCTTAAGATTCCTGGGGGGACTTAAAAAATTATTCATATAGGAAGCCTAACTCAGTGCCCAACAAATAGTAAGCACTTGGTAAGTGTTATATTATTATATTTATATTATATATATAATTATAATTATTATATTAGGTATTATCTGACGGACATGAACTTGTATAACTTGCAAGAGATTTTTCTGGTTGGTTCCTAGAAAGCTTGGAGTCAGTCTGTGGCCCACACAGGACATCAATTTCTGTCATTACAGTGTGCATATTCCATCTCGTTCTTGGCTCCAATTGTGGTCACACATTTTTTCCTTGACTGAAATAATACACAGCGTGGATGAATGGACAGATGGAGGAATGGAGGATTGGATGGATAAATGAATTAAATCTCTCCCAACGAAGTCAATAAATAGCTCTTTCAGCTAGATAAACAGTGCTCAGCAGTTGGACATTCGCTCTACAATTTCACAGACTAATGAGAACTATGACTCATCCTAACTCATTCCTTGACTTTTATATACATTCAGACCTGGGTGGATATATTGATTCCAACTTAACAGTGCATGGATCTAAATGCAACAAACAACATGATTCAAGTAAACAACCAACCTGCCGGGTAGGTTTAGAAAATGTGTTACAGATCAAAATCTGCCTGTGCTCCTGCCCTCTTTTTTCTGTGTCTTTCCTTCTGTAGATATAGCACAGAAGAAGGCGCCAAGATCATTGCATTATTGAGTTCAGCCAATGGCTACTTATATTACCAGGCTAGTGGATATACATACCTACAGGAAAATTTTGCCTTTAAGAACTCTAGCATACAGCTCTTGCTATATTGCTGTGCATTGTTTTTTAAGAAGAACCATTAGAACCACAGAGCAAAGAATCCTAAATCTGGAAAGGGTACACATGAATTTGGTCTCATTTAACTAGGCACTGTACATCTTGGTTAACCCAGACTGGGTTCTGATTTTATCTGTTGCTTGATACACAGTTATTCCTGGAGAACCCTTCCCCTTTTTACTATCAAGAGTGTCCTACTTTGACTGATAAAGGAGGTGGTCACCCTAACCTAATTCAGTTGCTAATATGTGACCTTAAGCCTCAGACTGGAAGGAAAATAGAATCCTCTTCTGCCAGAAAGAAGAAGAGAAGAAAAGAACCAAGTCAGAAGTATGTGGCTAGGCTCACTGCTTGCCACTTTCCCTGACCTGCCCACTATGGTTAAGACTCTCTAGAGGGTGAGGAAAGACTAGAAATAACCAGAGAGGCTTGTGGGAATTTCAGACCCCGTACTAGCTCCTTGGGCCCCAGGATTTCCAGCAGAATTCCAAGTCCTGGTGGGATGATTCACAATAACCTCGTGTAGCCAACAGAGCAGGATGGCATGGTCGCCTGGAAGTTTCCTAAGCTCTTTCTCACTCACTGACACTATTTTGGGGAGAAGGAAAAAAAGAAGGAAGAGGGGTCCCTGGTAGAAAGTTTATCTTTTCAACCAGAAGAGACAGAATTAGCTTTGAATGGGAGATCATAAGTGCCCCCTGCCCTGCCATCGGCAAGAAATAGAGACTTTAGAGAAAAATAAAGTCAGTTATAGGAAATAAATAAAGACTTTTTTTTCCCTCCCCACATCTAAGCGGGAGGGGCAAATATCACCCCATTTTTATGTAGATCCTCAGAGCTCAGCACAAGGCCAAGGGCAGGGTAGAACCTCCGGCAAATGCTCATTAAAATGGAGATTCTAACTTCAAATCACAAAAAAATGGACAATAAAACCCGGGACTCTTTGAGTATAATCCTGCAGAAATATGGAAAAGACTTTGTGAAATACTATTCATAGCTACTGTTACCTTACTAGGGAGGAGAAATGAAAACAATCAAGGAATTTAGACAATCATCTCTGTCAACTACTGAGCCTTACACAGCACTATGTCTCCCCGTGGTATCGTACTCGAGCTGCTATCTGATGTTACAAGGGTTCAGGCTGCCTTTATGGCACTTTACACAGCCTACCGCCAGAAGCCAGCTAATAGAGTAGAGTCTCTATTGATCTTACTCAGATAAGGAAATCCCCGTGGTCCCATCTTTACCATTCAAACAAAGCACATCCTGAATAATTACATATCATGGCTTTGTCTGTTCAGCAAAGGAAGAAAAAATACTCTAGTTTTGTCATTACAATAATGGGTGTTGGAGGAGTGTGGATTCAGTGATTGTGAACCTATCCTTTTTTTTTTAAACTCCCAGGCATTTTTTATGATAATTACATTCAAATTCCCTACACTAGATATTTTCAATGACTATAGTGGTCCTGTCCAAAAGGATAGGTTTACAAAGAGAGCTTGTGTGGAATTTGGAAATAAACCCATTTCTTTTTTTTTTTTCCGTGAACAGAAAAATATATCCCTTAGATTAACCTGTAAATACATTGTTTCTATAACTAGAACATTAGATTCAGGTAGTACTTAATATTAGTCTCAAGGGATTTATGAGAAACAGTATGATTATTGCTTTTCATAACATGTTTCCACCCACGCTTTTTCTTTTTTTTTTTTTTAGCCAAAATGCAATTTGCTTTCCCAAACGCTTTTCTAACTAGTGTAAAAAATAAAGTTGAAAATCTTTGGGGAGACTTTGCCCTTTTCTTGTAGTAGTGCCTAGCCAAGCAGCCATTCTTTTACAGATGTGGAGAGGAACTGTTCTGGAATTATTTTTAAATTTAATTTGGCTCATTTTGGAGAGAGAGTACCTTGGAAAATTTGCTACATGCCTTTGTTGCCTTTCTGGAAAAAAAATGCAGATTCTGTTATGTGGCTGGGGCCTTGGTGTAATGAATCATTAGCCAAAGGGTAAGTGGGCTCCAACTGTTAGAGAAAGAGAATGGAAATCTGGACTCAGACCCTCCTGGTGGCTTTTCTGTGGACTAAATGAATGAACTTGAACATCAGTGGGCCAAAGAAGCCTCATTTCAATGCCAAGATGCATCTATTAGCTGAGGCACTCTTAACTTAGATTTTACTGCCTCCCTATAAAAATAGAAAAAAAGAGATGATCAAAACCCAATTCAGTGGCTCATTAAGTACATTTTCAATGTTGAAGGCTGGTCTGATCACAGAACATCAGATGCAGAACTGCTGGTGAAATCCAGCTTGCAGCTGGTCCACCCAGAATTATGTGGTCTGCACATTCACACAGGCATAAAGTGGAACTAACATCTAAAAAGTAGCCAATATCTGGAATGGCGAAGAAAAGTTAACATTGAAGGATACCTTCTGAACATCGTTTCTGTCTCTGTTCTATTTCAGCTTGAGATTTTCTGGTTATTCACAGCAAGTCCTTTTGTTTGATTCAAGATGTTTCTAGAAAAGTGGTGGTTGAGTCAGAGGTCCTCTGCCTCCAGACCTGGGGATTGGGCCACCTACAAACAAGAATTATGAAGCCCTTTGGGAAAGAGCTTTTCTTACTAGGAAACCTGAAAGATCCGTAATTTCCTTCTGGGCAGCCTTTCCTGGAAGATTTATCGAGGAGCCCTTGGGTATCACTGTATCAGGTTCTGGGGGTAGAGACAAGGAGGCCACCAAGTAGACAAGAATCCATCTGTGACAATGGCAGCACACAACAGAGCTAGGGAGGAGGTAGGATGGGAACAGAGAAGTGGGTGGGGACCTCTGCTTGGTGGTATTTGAAAGAAGCTTCCCAGGAAGGAAGGAACTGAGCTAAGACTCCAGGAAGGAGGAAGTACTCAGCAGGTGAAGACGTGGGAAGGTGTTCTGAGCAGAGAGATGCACGCAAATAAGAAGGTACATGGTGTGGTTAACAGATGAACAGTGGGTCCAAGTAGAACCGGGGACCTTGAAATGTCTAGAAAGGTTGACTGGGACCAGGGTGAGAAGGGCTTGAAGGCCATATTTAATTAATTTGATGTAACCTGTGTGTGACATGGAGCTCTTAGTATTTAAGCAAGGATAAAATATCATCCAATTTGCATTTCAGAAAGATACTGACAGCAGTGTGGAGGATGGATTGGAGGAGGCAGCATGGAGGGAGGGAGATCAATTAGGAGGTGATTTTAGTAGTCTGAAGAAGAATGCATCAGAGTCTCTAACTAGAGCAGCTGGCTTGATTGACAAGAAGTCTGTAAGGGACCCGGGGTATAGCACCTGTTATCTTTTCAGACTGCAGAGCCCTACAGGCTCGACAAACCATTGCCTGTGTGCTTGGTGAGTGAGGGGCGCCAACTCAGGAAACATCCTCTGGAAATCGGAGCGTTCTTCAGTATTAGCATCAAACCTTTGGAATCCTTTCTCCTCCTTCCTGTCATTGATAGATAGCTGATTTTCCCTCCCTGAGGGTCACTGAAAACAACTGAGAAGCTCACATTTGGGAATTGTGAGAGTAATTACTTAGGGATTCATCATGACTGTCAAGTGCTTAGGACCATGGCCATCCCAAACCCCCGCCCTCGCCTTAACCACGGAACTGCTGCCTCTGTGGGGTAGAGAGAATAACAACCAATGCTGGTAATTGGGCTGGATGTTGGAGGGCAAAGGCCCGAAGGAAGAGTTATGGATGTGAAGGTGTTGACACGGTATTGCTTCTGAAGTGGATGATTGCAGGCTGTTTTACAACAGACTGATTTTTATTTTTCTGCTCCTGCTGATGGAAAATTTTCCCAGTGGTAAGACCTGCCCTCCTCTTAACTTTTACTTTGTGGTCTGCCTTTTCTAGGCAGAATCTTATTCATCAAAAATGGCTTCTGGCACCATTGGAACGGTTGTGTTCAGTACTCCACGAAATGTGTGCTTCCATGTCTAGCCACATTGGGCATCTCCTTAGGGGTGGTCGTGATCTCATAGGCTGTGTTGGCAGGACTCAGAACACACAGACCTTCCTCTTCGTGACTTTGCCATGTCCTGTCATTACCAGCTGCCTGCAGTATAATTTCATTTCTCCAGTGAGAATGCCCTGAATACCCAGCTGGTAACAGGGCTTCAGCACATGTTTGGTGAGAGAGCTCTTGTGTGGGCTCCCTGAAAACCCACACGATGGTCCAGGTTCCACTGTACACATGCCCCAGCCTATCCCACCACTTCCTTAACCACACTACCATCTGCATCCCGACATGAAAGCAGGATTACTTCTGCAAAGAACTTTTCCCACAGTTTCTGTGGGTGGCCATCCCATACGGTGCACCTAACGTGACTGAAACACCAGGCAGACAGTAGGATCCTTGCAAATAAGCAGACTCCGGGGGCTTCTTGTATTAGGAAGAAGGGACAATGCAGGCGACTGGTGCACCTTTTACATCCAGGAAAATAATTATGGAAAACACAAGTATAAGCCAAATAAGAAATCGGTGACCCAAATCAAATGTTCCCCTAGATACCTACAGAACCAATGTGTATGGGGGAGGGGAGCATTGAAGAAAGAGAGCATGGCGGGCTGGAGACCAATGGAAAGAAGAAGGAGCCCAGAGTATGTGTCTGGGTCCTGGCCCGTGTGACTGTTCAGTGGTTTAAAAAAAAAAAAAATTAGTCCATGCCCCCCATGCTGTGGAACAGCCATCTCCAAAGTGGATGTATGTGCCCCACAAGACAGCCCATGGCCATGTGGGAAGAAAAATGAGAAGTACTCCTATTTGCATTTTTAATCCTTTCTTTTAAAATGTTCTACTTTTTAATATATTCTACAATTATTGCAATATTAGCATAGTAGCATATGTATATATTTTAAAAATGTATATTTATCAGAAGTGCCTGGTTTTCCTGATTAGGACACACAATAAAAGTAGTTGGAGTTATCTGCCATGGAACAAAGAAGCCATATATTAAGTCTTGTTTTCAAGGGCCTACATTCTAGGGGACTGAACAGACATATATACCAAAACACACACTCAGTAGTTGTTTTTCTGCAGCTAAACACACACACATACAAGGTGTGTGGCAAAGGTTCTCAAAGATCAGGACAGACATAGGAAAAAGAATTAGAATCAAGATTAAGAATTAAAAGCATCCCTCTTCTAAAGTAATGGGATGGGTCTCTCTCAGGGTTGAGACTGTTATTCACTCCTGTGGGGATGGGATTCCTCACATACCAAAGGAAAGGCATGGCTAATGTCCCTATGAAAGGAAACTAGAAGGAAATACAGGCATCTCCGTACAGGCTGTCAGGAGTCAAGCCCTCGCAGTTCCCCAGGAGATGGGGAGTGCTCTTACAAAGCAGAAAAGAAAGGCAATGAAAACTTGGATCCTTCCATTTCTAGGCAGCTTGGCTTCCCACATGAAGCATTCTGGAGCTCCTTCTTCAAGCTGGTCCAGACTACACATGGAGACATTTCAGAAGTTTGCAGAGCAGGGAGTTCCAAATCAGCCCAGTAGGTAGCCGGGTGCTGGAGGTGATGGTCTCTTCACGGAGAACTTGTGCCGACCTCTACATCCATCACCTCATTTACTCCTTATAAGTAACAACCGTGAAGTGGTTTCTCCGCCATTTTTCAGAGAACACGGAGTCACAGAGTTTCAGTGACTGACATAAGGTCTCCCAGCTAGCAGTGTTAAAGTGAGAATTCCACCAAGCCTGCCTGACTCTGCCACGTCATGCACCTCTCAAATGCTTTGTAAAATGGTGCCTCTCTTCCCGTCCCCCAGTGCGGTTTCTGGTAGCCTGAGTCTATCACTTCTCCTGCCTCAAGCCACAGTGGCGATTCCTACTCTTCAGCACAATATTTTTACATGTACACATCAATATATTCTAGTAAATACCACGAGATTAGCAGCCAGCAGTCATCCCAAATGTTTTATAAATCTACCATATGTGTTTGATTGTGTCATTACGTCGCCTGTCCTAATTAAGATGAAAGGAATCTGAATCGAAGTGACTGGTTATGTGAATGCCAGAGCCACTAAAATAGGATCACCATGAACCTCAGTCTCCAGGGCCAAGGCTGCTTGGATCAACTTCCTGAGTGATTACAAGTCTGTTGTCCACCCCCACTTTTGGAATAATTGGCATTGAAAATGTCAAAGAATGAATATTTCTGTCAAATATATTTTCCTGGGAAGATAAGGCTTACCCAGAGAACTTGGGGGCAGTAGAAATCCTGATTTTATTAAACTGTGTATTTGCCAGGTTTAGACCCTTCTATAATGTTCTTTGGTCCTGTGATTGGTGGGAGGGCCTGAAGTCATGGAAGGCCCAGAGGAATAAACAGAAATATCGAACTCTTGAGAGCAGGAGTGAGCACAGGCAGACAGAGTGGCAGGCAGAGGCAGAGGGAGAAGCAGGTTCCCTGCCGAGCAAGGAGCCCGATGTGGGACTCGATCCCAGGACGCTGGGATCATGACCTGAGTCAAAGGCAGCCGCTTAACCAACTGAGCCACCCAGGCGTCCCAGAAATATCGAACTCTTTATTTGATCGATTGATTGTGCTGTGTTGTGACTGGGATCTTGGGTAACTGAGACCACGTCTATGTAGACCTTGGTGAGAAATGTTTACCTTGCTCCAGTGGGAAAGATGCATGTTAACAACAGGAGAATGAAAGGGGCTTCCCTTTCGATATTCCTGTTCAATATTTATATTTTTTATTTTAATTTTATAGTTTGGTGGGGTAGTTTTTCAGCAAAATGAAACAAAAGAGAGTTTGAACTGCTTTTTAGAAATTGCATAGTCTACATGTTGAAAGGGAATCATCTGAGTTAGCTCTACTTGCCTACAAACAGCAAGATTAATGCCGACTATGCGTGAAAAATCAACTAGAGCCAATAAATATATTAAAACAATTAGAGCTCCCTTCAGAGAAGGAAAACAAAGCAGCCCTGTCCAAACAGGAATGCTCTTCAGCCTTTCAAAATCACCCAAAACATGGCCAGATGATTTCATCAGGACCTTCTGGGTTCACTGTATTGTTTAACTCTCTCATTAGTAGTCATTAGCACATCGCCCCTAATATTCAAAGCATTAATAATTTGGTTTGACTGTCCTTCACAAGCACCAAGCTTGAGCAGGACTGAGTAGGTGTTTTTCACATACGGTAGTAAGGACAACAATAAGGTATAGAAGGAAGAAGTCTGCTTTTCTTGGGTCCTTGTAACATTCGTCTCAAAATTGACACAGTCTGTCCTCTCCCACCTGCCTGCTCTCCCAGGCGACCATGCACACTCCTGCTAGTATACACCTGTTAAGTAAGCAAAGAGAGAGCTTCCTAAAGTGAAGTACTCTGCTCTGGGAATGTTGGGTGGCTCAGTCGGTTGAGCAGCTACCTTCAGCTCAGGTCATGATCCCAGGATCCTGGGAATGAGCCCCGCAACATCGGGCTCTCTGCTCAGCGGGAGCCTGCTTCTCCCTCTCCCTCTGCCTGCCTCTCTGCCTACTTATACTCTCTTTCTGTCAAATAAATAAAATATTAAAAAAATAAAAATAAAATAAAGTCCATAACCTATTCTTTCTTTAGGGGAAAAAAAGAAAGTAATAAAAAACTTTAACACCAACTTCCTTTTGAAGACAGTTGGAACTGATGGTTCTCACAAATTAACACTCCTGGTTTGAGACTGCAAGTTACAAGGGGCCAAAACTTTATTGATTAAGCACACAATGAGAAGAACGAGGGATTTGTCTTGATAAATGAAAATTGGACTCTGGCTAGCGAGCATTTGTATCTGGAAAGAATGATCACAACACTCTTAAGATTAAAGACTGCAAGTCCATGACCTTGACGTTTTGAACAAAGAAGCTGAAGGAAACTAATTTGGGGAAGTTCTACTTTATATCGGAATGTTATATGAAGTAGAAAGGCAGAATACCAGTGCTAGCTTGCATGTATAACAACCCACAAAATCACCATCTTTGGTTCTTTAAGACTATTTCGATGTTTGCAGTGAGCAGCTTTCAATAACACTGGATGATTGACATATAATTATTATGTTCATTTATATCCTGGGCCATTTCCAAGTTTTATTGAACATTGGAGCGGGAACTCCTATGGCATTCTTTCTTGGACTTGAAGAGAACAGAATAAAACTGGTATCCAAAAATATGCAAAAACTGGAAAATAATTGGTAGTTCCAAGAATACATGCAGAGACCGGGCTCCAGGTCTGCTCTGAGGGGTGGCGTGGTGGGTGCACAGCTTCGCATGAGGCAAGTATGTCCAATTCCTCTATGCGACTTGGTCTCAAATGCTTCCCCCCTGCCCTGCCCCCTAAGGCTTGTCTTTCCTGTGTTCCATAAAGGTCAGAAGTTGGCAAATGGTTGTGGAGGCAGTTCTCTGTGTTGCACAAATCATCCAAAAAAGTTTCCCTTCACCTCTCCTTTGCCCAGAATCAACACTGCAATATCCCCGAGGGCCGAAATACCTTCGGAGCTTTTTATTCCTAGCTTAGCCCAACGGCCCCCGCCACTTCTGGTCTCTACCTTTGAAAATAGACTTCACCCTTGTGGGCTCATTTTTAGAACATGGTAGAATCAACATTTGTCTCATTCGAGCTCCCTCACTATGGCTGAGCTCCACTCTAGGTGATTCTAGGAGAGAGCATGAGGGTAATAGAAATGGAGTGTTGATTTCCAGTTTTTTTTTTCTCCCAGCATAAGCCAAATCCTGCCTCCAGAAAACAGCCAAACTGGGTGTCTGTATAATGCTGTTCCATCTGAACCCAGTACACTCATTGTTCTCACTTAGTGGGCAGGGTAGGTATCATTCTTGTCTCATCTATGTCTTTTGACACTCCAGAGGTTAGCTGATGTTGCAGAAAAGAAAGGGAGGGATAGAATCTGGCCTCCAATCAGACTCATCGAATCCTGGACTTGGGCTCTCTCCCTGTGCTGTGGCGTAGCTCTTGGCTGGTGAAGAAAAGGTATCGAAGATCAGAAAAGCCTTTTCTCTCTAGCATCTTCTTCCTGGTGCTGCTGTGGTAACCTCTTTCCACTTGGCAACTTAAGACAGGTTCCAATTTGTGCAGATGAAGAGACTAATCACCTATCCCTTAACTCAATCAAGCTATTTCCTTTTGAACGCTTTAACCCGGGCTTTAACCCTCCCTAGAATGAGGGAATGAAGGGAGAAAGACGACCTCGCGACTTACTCCGTCATACATGGGCTGTCAGTATTTAATTCAGGGGCATTTATTGAGAACAGAATAGGTAGCCTCTAATGTAACTCACCAGAAGGGGAAGCTTGAACCTTGCACTGAAGGGTACACAGACATGGAGAGTGGCTTGGAATAATTACCACCGCCAGGCAGATCAGGAGGGAACTTTGAGGTGTGCAGTATGGTTGCTTCGGGGGATGAGGAAGGGAGTAGAGGCTGGATTAGCAACGGCAGGGTCCACAGAGGAGGTGGTACCTGGCAGGAAGGTGGGATTTGAGCAGACACGGAGGGGGAAAAAGAGGGCATCCCCAGAGAGCAGGTGAGTCTGGCAAAGTGTGGAAGAGGAGATGAACAGGGTGTGGGGTTGCTCTGAAGCACGGGATGCGTCTGAGGGACAAACACACCAGAGAGACCATAAGGTAATGTCTTATTAAAAATAAGTTCAAGTTGTTTGGGCAGATGAACTACTCTGAGGTAAGTAAAGGGCCTGTTGAGAGAACCATCACTAACAGCTGCCACATCTACACTAGGGGAAGTGTTCAAAATGTGCCCTACAGAATGTTCTGTGCAAACTAAATATACACTTTCATCATCATTCTAGCTTAAGAGTAAAGCAACAGCACAGTTTGAAGTAGGTTATTTGGAAAATAAGCCATGAAAAGCCCAAGTATCGTCAAGACATGCACAATCCAATATGATAGTCACTCACCACATGCTTTTAGCGACAAGTTGAAATGCAGCTACTCTAAAATGACAAAATCCCTATCAAATTTCAAAGACTTAGCATAAAAAATATATAACATCTCCTTGAATATTTTTATATTGTTTACACTTTGAAATCTTTTTTAAAAAGATTTTATTTATTTATCTGAGAGAGAGGCAGAACAGGAACTGGGGGGAGGGGCAGAGGCAGATGGAGAAGAAGGCTCCCCACTGAGCAAGGAGCCTAAAGTGGGATTCAATCCCTGGACCCTGGGATCATGAACTGAGCCACTAGGGCATCCCAACATATTCTAAGAATAAATAAGTTCAGCCTTGTCCATCCAGACTGAGTGTCATCTCCTGCAAAGCGATCTCCTCGAGAATCTTAACACTAATTCTCATCATCGCACCTGGTGCAAGTTGGTCTTGGGACTCCTTTTTAGGGGGGACCCTCCTACTCCCTTCCATGTCCTTCTAACCCCGACATAACTTTCTGATTATTCCCAATAGTGCTCTACTTTTTTAAATAGCCAGATGAAATGAATGAGAACAAAATCTGTTTTTTCCCATTCCTTCCTGTCCCTTTCCTCTACATCATAGGTCCCATCATTTATTGAGTGTTTGTTAGGTACTAAATATTGTTTTATGCACTTTCCAGGTGACATCTCATTTAATTAAGCTGTCTTATGAGGCAGAAAACAGCATTATCCCTTATTTACTGAAGTGGTAACAGAAGCTTAGAAGGTTAATTTGCCCAAGTGACCCTCTTCACCAGTGTCACCTGCTGCCTTTCCACTTGTCCCTCTTTTCTCTTTGCTCTTGCTTTTCCCTCTCCCTGGAATCACCATTCTTCCTTTTCTTTACTGCAAAATTTCTGCTCCTCTTCTAGAGCCCGGACTAAAATATATATAATCCATATAACCCACTAACCAGCTCCTCTAGGCAGAATCCGTGTGCTATCTGTCTTCTCTGTGTAGAAAGCTTCTGTTCCTGTCTCTGTCACAGTACCTGCCTTTTGCTGTACTTTTTCAGCCTCGATGCTCATCTCCTCAGTAGACTGACACCTCTCTGTTATTCAGCTCTGTATTCATAGTTCCTTGTGTGGGGTGTCTGGTACTGGTAGAAACTTAAGAATACTTTTTGAATAATTGGGTGTCGATCAAGCCTAACCCCAAAGTTGATGCTAATTTAGAAGTTTCTTGACAGTCTGTTTGGAATAAGTAGGTGGACCACCTTGAGGGATTATTCTGAAAGCCTTCTTTTGGGCGCATGGGTTCTACTTTGCTTTTTTATTTGAGGAAGACAAAAACCAAATGACTGTGTGGGGAGAGTCGACTAGGTCATTCAGAAAAGCTGACCAACTGAAGAGGCTAACAAAGCTGAGAGAACAAAAGCATGTATGTTTGAGGGCATCAGAAAGAGAACAGGTCAGTGTGGATGGAATTTCTGAACCAGGATATGAGAGATGCTGGAAACCCAGAGCAATAAGCTTGGACTTGGCAGCTGCTGCACCCCACCCCCACCCCTGCACTCCCATCCCCCCAGGCTTCTGAGGATTAACACAGGAAGCAAATGATAAGCTGCACCCCAATTTGGACATCCTTTCCAGGTTGCAGGACAAACCAGGAGGCCTAGAGGTGCACAAGTGTTTGGTAAACTCTCTCCACTTTGGTTTGGGACCCTGAAGAGCCAAACCTCAGAAGGGAAAGTGAATTGGAAGTAGACTGGTCCTGAAAGAGAGATAGCAATCCAGCTTTGAGTCCTCCCAAGCCCTGAAACTGGATTAATCCGATTTGGTACTTTCCTAATACCTGGCAAGCACGGGGACACTCCAGGCCTAGATAGCTTCTTAGTAACTTCTATCAAATATTGCAGGATTTGAGAATACCCATCACACATAAGCTTCCAGAAAGCAGGAAAAGGGAACATTCCTTCTTCATCTTCTGAGACCAGCACAACCTTGATATCGGTACTGGACAAAGACATTATAAGAAAGGAAAATTACTGGCCAGTCTCACTCATGAACATGGATGCCATGATCCTAAGCAAATTATTAACAAATTAAGTCCAGCAAAATATGGAAAGGCTAATATATCATAATCTGGCTGAATTTGTATCAGGGATATAAGGATGATTTAACATTTGGTGATAGAAGAGTAATATCCCATGATCATTCCAAATAGGCCCACTGCAAGTATTTGCTTGCATTATCATCCATATAGGATTAAGAAAAAAAAAAAAACTTAGCTAAGCAGGAATAGAAGGGAACTTCCCTATGATATATGACATCTCAGAAATTCTATAGCAAGGATTATGCCCATTATTGAAATATTGAAAGCTTTCCCTTGAAGATTGAGAATAAGGAAATGATTCCTATTATTATGACTATATTCAGTATCATTTTGACGAAATCATACAGTAAGGCTAGAAATAAAAGGTATAAAGATCAGAAATGAGAGAGCGAATGAAACCATGAGCACAGAGATAAAAGAGTGTCTTTCTAAAACAAAAGACCACTGAATCAGTTTAGTTTGAAACCACCCTTTTACAATGGGACACAAAATTTAAGTAGAATTTTTGAAAAATTGTTTTGGGGGAGAATTAATCAAATACTTTATCAAATACATGCCTGTTGTATATATGTCAGATACAGCTCTAGGCCCTGAAGATACAACAATGGGTAAGGCAAAGGACTTTTCATTTGACTGAAGAGATGAATGATAAACAAGTAATCAGGTAAATATATTGTATCGTTTCATATAACAATACAGTGCGGGGGGGCTATGGCTAGGGCAGTGGCGGGAGAGAGGGATCATTTAATTTTTTTTTAAGAGTTTATTTGACAGAGAGAAAGAGAGAACATAAGTGGGGAGGAGTGGCAGGTAGAGGGAGAAGCACGCTCTCCTCCTCCTCCCACTGAGCAGGAAGCCCGATGTGGGGCTCGATCCCAGGACTCTAGGATCATGACTTGAGCAGAAGGCAGATGCTTAACAGACTGAGCTTCCCATGCACCCCAAGAGAGAGATCACCACGTTAGCCTGGTGGATGGAAGTTCCTCTCTGAAGGGGTGAATGTGAGCAGTGACCTGAATGCGAATTCCTGGTGAAGAGCAAAAACATTTCAGGTCTTTTCTCTAAACAAAATAATTTCTTCTTTGTGAGAATGGTGGGTACAGACTTTCATAACAAAACATCTACTGACAAGGTATTTTTATTTCTGGATCATAAAGATTCTCCTTTTAATGATCCATAAGTTCTTGGGCACCTGTAAACCACAGAGGCTGAGGCATTCATTAAGAATGATTATCTTAAGGGCACCTGGGTGGCTCAGTTGGTTAAGCAACTGCCTTTGGCTCAGGTCATGATCCTGGGGTTCTGGAATCGAGTCCCACATCGGGCTCCCTGCTTGGCAGGGAGTCTGCTTTTCCCTTTGGCCCTCCTCCTTCTCATGCTCTCTGTTTCTCCCTCATTCTCTCTCTCTCAAATAAATAAAATCTTAAAAAAAGAAAAATTATCTTAAAAAAAGAATTATCTTTGAGGGCGCCTGTGGGCTCAGTCGTTAAGCGTCTGCCTTTGGCTCATGTCATGATCCCAGGGTCCTTGGATGGAGCCCCTCAGTTGGAAGCCTGCTTCTCTCCCTCTCCCACTCCCCCTGCTTGTGTTCCTTCTCTCATTACCTCTGCCAAGTAAAATCTTTTTTTTTTTTTTTTAAGAATAATTATCTTTGTAGTGCTCTTTCTCTTTTTCCTTGTGCCGCTGCCATCCACTGCCCACTACGCACAACCAGGTCACATGCCTCTTTGAAAAAGATAAGTGCTGTGGGGAAGGGAGCTACCATAGTCTCAGGGAGCTCTGGAGTAAAACTGACTTGACTGGTCAGTGCCTGAGGCAGGTCTAGAACCCCTTTCCATTAGGATCATCTTTTCACTTAGGATTTTTTTTTTGCCCCCTACATGTTAGGAGGTGCCTGGAATTCTTGTTCTTTAGAAGGGAATCCCTCCAGCATCTTGCAGAGAGAGTTTAACCCAGAGCTAAGCCATTTCAGAGACAGCTACTCAGGACAGATGAGTAGATGAAGCCCTTCTCTCAAATTAGAGACATGCTTTCAGCTTTCTTAAAGCAGCACAATT